>VZTG01005916.1:490334-661014 GCA_013397845.1 Melanocharis versteri | reverse complement strand
GACCACCCTTTCAGGTGGACAGGACAAACGCTAGGAGGGATCGGGGGAAATGAAATGAGGTCGACGAAGGAAGGGCAGCCCCCTCTATTTGAAGAGAACGCAAAAGGCCATCCAGCCTTAAACCCCTGAGATTAGAGGCAATATTTACTAAAGTCCGGTAGATGCTCCTTTAAGTTGATGGCCGGGACGTGCTTCAAAGTCCCGAGTCCTGGAGTCCACAGGTCCCCCCCTCTCCCGCTCCTCACTTCACGGTTGGTTAGCGCGCAGGTACCTCCAGGCCCTGCCGCGGCGCCCCACGCTCCCATCGCCCTGGGGGCAGGGGATCGGATCAGGCGCTCCGGGCTGCGAGCAGGAGGCTCGGCTCCGCGCTCCCCAAAGTCCCTCCAACCCTCCCCTCACACCCCTCTTCCTCCGGGCTAAACTAGCCCTTCAAACGGGGTGCCGTCCTATGTAGATGGTGATAACGATATTGCTTTTTCGGGTGCCTTATGTTTAGAAAGCATGTGAGTCACCGTGCTGAGACCTAATACTACAGGTTCCCAATAAATACAGACAGAGGCCTGAATGCGGATCCACTGATATTAACCTCCACTTGGCAAACATCAGGTGAGTCACTAGAACCATTTTATATCTTTACTGTGGAAAGCCTTCAGCCCAGAAGGCTCATTTGGAAGATTTCTCTGATACCAGACGTCCAGGAGCAGCAGTAATAGGCAGCGGGTATCTCATTTCCAACTTCTTGCTTATTGACCTGATTTCTCACAACGAACAGGGGAGGAGGAATCTACACAGGCTGGTAAAAGGTAAAAAACACCGATAAAACAAACTGACATTGGGCAAAGATTTTTATTATTATGGAAGGAATCTCCCAGTCTTTGCAGACGGATCAAACATTTTCTACCTTGTCCAGCTCTTCGAGCCTATGTCAACATCACAGACTTTTCTTGGGTTTCTCTATCCTATCCCTTGTGAGTACGTTCCCATTAGCTACTAGAACTTTTATCACCCCATAGTAGAAAACGAAAACCACAAAGTCAAAACCAAAAAAATCTACATCACCAACCAGCAACTAACAACCCCTCCCCCCCAAACCAGAACAACTTTTCCAACAGTGGGAATTTGAAGGGGAAATAAAGCTTCTCGGGATTTTGAAAAAGGCTTGCGTGCAATAACACACAAACTATAATACACACCTGGGTCTGAATTTCAGCTTGATACGTTTATTGTTCAGCATGACCACAGTTGTTTCCACAGCGATTTGTTCTCGAGTGATCTGTGGAAGTGTCACCCTCACAAACAGGATTTTAAAGTTTCTTATACAGACACAGGATTCAAATGACGAGATATAGCATATCTCTGCCTCCACAAATATGTTTTAACTTGTTCTCTAAATGCATTTTCTGTTACCCCTTTCTTTGTTCTTTCTCTCCTCATCCTTTTTTTTTTTTTTTTAAATCTGGCAACAGAATTAAGTCAAATCCTCGAAACAAGCAAAACTCTGGAATCAGCAGAGGAGAACAACATATGAAATTACGTCTTGAAAAAAATAATATATATAAAAGCCCTGGATTAAACCCCTTCTTTCTCAAATGGTCAAACTACACCCATGGAAATTGGAACAGACCCCAGTGGAATATCTAAGAAATATTAAAATTGTGGTCTTCATGTACGCACCCCCCTTCTTCTCCTAATGGAAGCAATGTATATGTCTGAAAACAGAGACCCTTCGGTGGTGGCTTGTTCATTTCAGTGTGTGACGTCTGCGGAGTACTGGTCCCCCCTAGCAGCACAGCCGCCTGCGGGGATGCTGGCAGGAGTGCAGCTGCCCCAGCGACCCCGCTGTCGGCACCCACCCCGCTGGGTGACCTCGGGGCGGTGCTGCGTCTCTTTCCAGAGCCCAGCTCCGCGGGAGCAACATCCGACGGGGCGCCGGGCAGCCCATGCTGGGTCACTCCGTACCTGGAAAAAAGGGCAGGCACAAAGCCGGCCCCGCTCATCGGATGCTGTTACAAACCACGGAGGCGTTTCACCGGGCGGAGCAAACGTGGAGCCGGCAAAGCCGCTCTCCGGGCCGGCCGCCCCCGGGCCGCGCCGGCTGGGATGCCCGCTGCCCGGGAGGGGAGGGGAGCCGGGGGTTGTGCAAAGCCTCAGCGCCTCCTGTTGTCCGGCTGCGGGCTCAGCTTCCTCCTGAGGCTGCTCCCAGAGGTGAGAGCACAGGCAGGATCTTCTCTCAATCTGCTTAGAGCCTCTCGACTTGATGTATAATAAGCAAGCCCGAGTCAGAGCCAGTCGCTGCTGGAAATTCTCTTCAGCCCGGTTGCTGTGTTGCAGCCCTGGTGGAGAAAATCCTCCCCTGAGTCCAGAAGAGTGTCAGGACGCCTCTGCCCACGGCCACAGGAAAAAGTGGGTATTTCGGTAGTTGCCCTTGCCCTGCGCTTGAGCCTTTATGTAGTGGAGACCTATGTAGGATGCTCCGCGAGCCCAGCGGGATTTATCAGTATCCTTTGCAGCAGGTTCAGCAGAGAAGCACTCTCCTAGGATGCAGGACGCTGTGTAGTAGCCAGGAGCTCTCCAGTCTCGCCTAGCTGATGCGTTTTTCAGGAGTCAGGACAGTAGCACTGGCCCCAATTACACAGCGCCTTTCCCCTGCTCTGGTTCGAGTAGCACCAGTTTCTGTACACTTTTTTCCCTCCTTTTTTTTGTCTTTTTTTTCTTCTTTTCTTTTTTTTATTTTTAATTTTTTTTTCAGGGCGAGCTGTTGGTGCAACCTGGAGAAAAGTGCAGGCTGAGGTGAGCTGTGCTGTACCCGGCTGGATGGGATCAGGGTCTCAGCTCTTGGCTCCACCAGTGCAGTCTGCCAAGGGTGCAAATATAAAACCTAACCTAAAAAATACGGAAATATGTGTGTGTGGAGCGGGGGCAACACTTCCAGGGGAGACCGCGTTACCAGCGCTGCCAGGAAAACCTGCGCCCCGCAAAGACCACTCTGCAAGAGTCTGGGTTTTGGGAATCTCGTAGCTGCCTGGCCGGGCCGAGTGGCCTCGCCCCTGGGAAGGGGCTCCCGGCCGCGCCTCGGGGACCGGACTGGCCCGGGCACGACGCTGCCCACGCGGGGAGCGGCCGCGGCCCGGGAGCGCCGCCCGCAGGCTCTGACCCACGCGTGGGCCGGGCGGCGGCTGCAAGCGGCGGGAGCTTTAATTCTAACGCGGAGCGCTGTTTCAGTTCGTTCCGGTCTAAGTTTCCCCTGGCAGCAGCAGCGCCTGCCGGCCCTTCGGTTTGACTTGCAGGGTCTTACTCGATTTTACGCAAATACCATCGTCTTCTGGACGAGAATGTCTCGGTAGTGCTTGCGCGGGCCAGGCGCTTAGCTCGGGAAGGAGCTGTGAGGTTATCTCCGCATCGGTGTGCATTCCCTGCTCTATACCGTACAGCCTTCTTTTCGTTTGCCCAGATCCGTCTCCTGCAAAAAGTGCCTCATACCCGGCTTTCCAGACTGGCCCGAGCCTGTGCAGCGGGTCGCCGAAAACACCCTGTCAGCCTCCCCCACCTTCTCCCCACGCTGGGAAATCTCTCTTCCCGTCTGTTTCCAACCTGAAATCCTTCCCCATTCAAGCGGGCAAACAGTAACCGTCTGGGAACGTGCCTGTGCCCAGAGCCGGCTGCTTTGGACGGTGAGGGGTCCTGGGCTCTCCGGGAGCAAGGGTGGGTGACTGCCGGTAGCGCCTCTCCTTCTGGGGGGAGCCCACGCAGAAGGCGTCCGGTCGGGGGGCTGTTTTCCCTCCGGCCCTCACACAGGCACAGCGCCCCGGTTCTGTGCTCCTGTGGCTGAGTTCTCACTTAGAAGAGCCCGTGGGGGTCCCCTCAGACACGCCCGGAGAAGCCCCCGTCGGGGCGGTCGCTCCCGCGCCCCTGCCGCCGGAGCTCACGGGCGAGAAGGTGGCTTTTCCCCCTCCTCCCGCTCGGGAGCGGGGCCCAGGCAGATGAGAGCACTGCATGGGGTCAACATTTGCTCCTGAGCTTTTGCTGAGTGAGAGTACTCTTCTTATCTTCTACCGTGGCGATCAAGTGGCCTCTTTCCTCCGGCCGACCCAAGGTAGGAGCGGGGCACCCCCTTTTCCCACAGCACCTCTTCCCCCCCAGGACCCGGCTCCTGGGGTGGTCCGGCTCTCCGGGGCGGACTAGACGTGCCCTCTCCGCCGCACCATCCGCGGCAGGGAGGGCCGGGCGTCTCGCCCCTCTCGGCCGGGCCCTGCCTGCCCGCTGCCGGGCCCTCGGNTATTGTATTTTGGTTTCGGTGCAATTCATTGCATTTCATTTTCTAGACATCCTGCAGCGCTGGTATCATAAGACTTGAGCGACATAACAAATAATATCCCACCCCTCTGAAAATACTCATGTATCTGACCAATTAAAGGAGAAAGAGGAACAAATAATGAAATGAATAATTACGAATGTTGATATCCAATGGTTATAGTGATGAGATTAAGGAAGCTTCTGTTTTGTGTTGTTTTGGGGTTTTTTTCTATAGTGTAGCAAAAGAGTCCTTAACCAGGTAAATCATTACCCATTGTAAACAACCAGTATATTTTTGCTAATATGGTTTAAATGTATGTATGCTGTTTTCAGAAGTCCAGCTGGCAGGATGCCCACACTTCAGCATGTGATTGACCAAGTGTGTTTTACTTTATGCAAGAATAAATGCACTTGATAATTATCATTTGATTCAAGAGCAGCCATGTAGGTATTTATTTCAGTTATAGTTTGTTTTATTTATGTTACGATATACTGAAACATTAATGTAAGTGCTTCTGTTGTGGATTTCAATCAGTGTGTCTGTTCTTGTTCAATTACTTGATATATTTTTGAAAATCTTGCTAGGTTTATTTTGTTTTAGAGGGTGTTTTGTTTCGAAGTAGTCACAGTACTATGACATAGAAGAAACAGTATCAGAAGAAATGGGAATATGATTATGCAAAGAGATAAACATAAGTACTGAGATGGCACCCACTTTGTAGAATCCCACCCAAGTTCCAAAAACGGTGTTTCAGGATGTATACAGATTTTTGCAGGAAGCAAAGAAAGCGAACTAAGGCAGTGAGTGCAGTTAATCTAAATAATCTGGTATAAGAAACAACGCTTGATAGGAGAGGCACCTACGCATGAATTCTAGAATTATTACTTTGTTAAAGTTGCCCTGGTAACTTAATGGACCAAAATCTCCCCTGCCCCAACAGTATCTGCTGCTTGAATCAAAGGTATTTGACTCTCCAGAAGTCTTGTTTCTCCAAAACCTGCAGTGAGTTATCTTTGAGAACATCTGCTTCACTGATAAAAACAAATATCTATGTATTGGACAATAAAGTCAGAGATGATCAGCTCTTTGTAATATTCATTTTAATATACTACTCCAGTTCCTTTGCAAACTGACTTTCCTATGCGGAAAGTAGACTTGGTTTGATACTTTCAATTTTGAGCAATGGAGAGTGAAGGAATGCTACCTTTCTTTCAAGCACATATCAACATATTTTTAAATTGTTTGCTGTCTTCTACTTTACCTGCAAAAACTATTAATTTCCCTGTCTCTGTCTCTACAGCAGTTTTACAGAAAAGCATTGGGAGATACCAGTGTCCATTCTAGATGGCTTTCTTGGCTGACTTCAGCTCTGAAGAATCAAATGTTCAAAATAAAGGCTGGCTTATTCAGACTCCTCCCCAGGGAGCAGTTCCACAGTGTTATCCAGCTTGCAGTTCCTAGAGCATAAATTAATTCAAGCCGCATTAACAGCACATTTTCTTGAGCTGTATTAACACGGACAGTGAGCAATGGTGGGGTGTGTGGCAGCATTTCCACAGACATACAGAAACACTGGCCATTCACTCCATTATGGGACATGACTAACCTGTGTATAGCAAAAGTGATACTTGCCCTGGAAAAGGATGACCAGAGACCCTATGTAACACAGTCTGTAGTTTTACACTGAAATGTGGGAATGTGAGTATCCACTGATAACACCCTAAAATCGTAAGATCCGTAAAATAGTATAGTCAACCAGGGACTATGGGAAAGTAGAGGAAGGTCTGGATTTAGTAACATATTAGGGCTTCTCAGGGGAAGAAGCAGTTCAGTATTTTGAAGAGTAGTTCATCATTCCAGCAGCACCTGGTATAAGCTTCTGCTGCTGCTTTGAGTACTTCAAGGGTGAATTTGAAAACTGCTGAGTAATTTAAAGGGACTGACATCATGAAGGTAATTTAGATCACTGCATGGCTTCCATCACTTGGGTTCAGTTCTCTGTGCAGCTGCAGGTGAGACAAGGTAAGAATCAGATTTAATTCATTCCTCCTCCATCCCTTTCTAGCCAACAAGACATCTGCCTAAGTATTTCTGCTGTGCATGTTGTTTTAGGTTTACTCCTTTTTATGTGTTAAGGTGGGATGATTGAGAGGGAGTCTAACATCTGAATTTTCCTTCAGTTCCTCCTAAAGAGAAAATTCCTCTCTTCCATCCAAACAACTTCATACCTAATCAGGTGGCTTTGCCATTACCCATTGTACAAACCATTTTTCCCTTTTCAAGATCTATGAATATTTGCTCCAAAATCCATCCACTCCCAGAAATCCTTTAAATCTTTTTTAACATTATCCTAAAAGGTAGCTGGAACTTCAGCCTCTGCAGACAGGTCTCCCTGCCTTTTGAGGGACATTTCTTGTTGCTGCTGTGATGTGAAGGTTTTTCCTGTGATTAAGTGGGATAGCTATGTCCACCAAAACTGAGTCTTCAGCTGTGAAACCTGAGATGTACAAACACATATATATATATCTACACCTATGTATTCACTATCAAGCTGTTATCCTATGAGAACAAAAGAGCTGGACTGGAATGGCCAACTGGAAACCTGCTGTAAGACAATTAACTGAAAGACAACCGAGAGTAGAGATATGATATATCTTTCATATGATCAAATATAATCAAATTTTAAACCGAAAGCGAGCAAAGGCCCAATCCCAGAAAAGACTTTGTCAGGTGTTTAGCTGTAATTTGTCTGTTTATTGCTTACAGCCGTATTCAAAACCAGGAATGTCTCTGACCTTGTTCCTATAATAACAGCCATGCCTGATGGACTTCCAGAAGAAACTCATGTAATTTCTCTTGGGCTATATAATAAAATGGCACATACTTGGAAATACTGCAGTCATGTCATACTAAAAGTAAATCTGTGAATCATTGTCATTCAAAATGACCAAGTGATTTTCTGATTGTATTGATCTTCTCATTGTAAATATGTTTTAAAATAAAAGGGTTTCATCTTGTTTTCAAGTTTTTATTTATATCTATTTGGAATTATATTATGCTAGGAAATACCAGTGTTTTTAAATGGGGAGAGGAGAAAAAAAAAGACAAAGCCCAAAATCCTAGGAGGAAGAAAAATGTTAACTATTTCTGCTGGCATGGTACTGGCAAATACAGATATCTTACAATCATAATGGAGATTAGTAGAGCTGGGTGTGCATATTTGTTATGGATCAAAGATAGGATATAGTGATTAAAAGAATGACAATGCTTTCAACACTCACAAAGGGATTGAATGTGTGATTTATAATACTAATTCCACAAAACCTTTCCATGGCTGCTTACTGCACAAGGGATTCAATATAGATTGATCACTGGGAAAAAAAAGTATTTCCTCCAGCTCAGCTGGATGCAACTAACAAAAAATCTTTTCAGTATTGACACTGTCTGATTTAAGAGATAACCCCTCTGCCGTTTACTCTACTCTTCTGCTACAGATTACTGTCCCCACAGTGTAACTGTCAGAGAACTTTTCGTGCTACATTCCCAATGCCCATAGTTCACAGTTCAGTATTTTAGCTTATAATTAATCAATTTACTCTGATTATTTATGGCCATTTTATATATATATCTGGCAGAAATGTTAAAGATGTTGATGCCCTGGCAGAGCAAACAGTAGCCTGTACCCTGAGGATACATACGTCTGATTTTGTATTTACTGTCAGTCAGAAGCACAGATTCAGTTATGAATTTACCACTGGTTCTACTAGGGAACTTTAGACGGTCATTCAGTTTCTCTTTGTTGTGGTCTCTGAAATGGAATAGTGCTACTTGGACGTCATAATGAAAATGTATTTGTAAATATGTTCTTATCCTTTCTAGAACTATTGCATTGGGGAATAGTTTTGTGCACGTGTACTGCTATTCTGAGGCAGACTAGATCAGTGCTTTGCCCGTAGCACAGCAGAAGGGAGAATGCAGCACCCCCAACAGGGCTAGGGGGCCTCTGGACTATGACATGCAAAGAGTTTCACAGCCAGCTGGAAAAGAATACCAAGGTGAGGCTTAGCATTTAGTGACAAACTAGATGTGAGCCACAGAGCTAGCAAAGCAGTTATGCTCTTACTTTCCTTTTTCCTTTAAACAATAGCTACTCATCTTTCCAAGGACTCTCTCTGGTATTTTCTGGAGAGTCCATCCCAGGCTGTAGGTATTTCATATGCACCATGCTGTCCTGATTTCTGGTTGCTTAGATGAAGGTGGCTATTGCAAGCACGATTAACTCCAGTTGCCTCCCAGTGTCTGTGGGGCACTATGTGAGTCTCACTCTGTCATGTGCTTGGATCATGGAAGCGATGTGCACTGGGGGTGGGACTTCCTACATGACATGGACTCAGACAATTTCAGAGATGAGGAACTGAATTTTTTAATTTCTCCAACCAACTGAACAATTTTTTAATGATTGCTTTTCTTCTTAAGAAGAAAAATACCCTTCCTTATAACATTAATAGACTAATAACTTAGATAACACAATTTATGTGACATTAGAAAGCTTAGTGATCTGGTGAGGTCTAATTATGAAAAATAATAATGTGTACCCAGGGACTGAACTTGCAGAAGGTTTTCCAAATCTAGATCCATTTGCTAACTATAAAGATTCATCTACTGATTAAATTTTGGACTTTGCAATCTTCAGAGATAGGGCTTAACCTGTTTAACTAAATACTTAATGTTAATAAAAACCCCCACCCTCAGGCTTCAAGCATCACTGTGATTATTAAGGGATGATAATAATAATACCTGAGGAAAGAGGAAAAGCTTTCCCTGTTTTCCTGTGTATCAGATGAGAATCTCTGCAGCTGTCGTCTCTGGAGCTCAAGCTAAAGGATCTAGAGGATATATTGGCAACAATTTCTCCAGGAATGGCTGCTAAGCATCATGTGTGGCTTAGTAGGGGAGAAAATATAGCATTTGGGACTTAACTTGACATCAGATCCCCTTGGGTGTTTACTTGCTTTGCTTACAAGACCTAGAGACTAATACTACAGGACATGTTTATGAACCAAGACTTGAACCTTTCTCACAAGGTAACTGCATTCCCCAGGAGCCAGCCCCTCTTTTCTGCAAGCAGAAGAGACAGCCAACAGATACAGTAAGAGAACACAGCATACTCATGTGCCATTTTATCACCACTATTAACCTAAAGAGGAAATTCGTGTCTAAGGTTTTTTCCTTCCTCCTAAGACTTTTTTTTTTTTTTTTTAATGCAAATCCTTCTTGTCATTCAGCAGCTTCTTACTGGAACTTCCTGATGCAAATACCTCTTCACATGCAGGGCTTTTTCTTCCACATCCCACTGTGACTCCTGCAGAGAGGAACTGTTCTAGGTAAACGAAATCATTGAAGCTTTACTTACTGTTTAACTAGTTTGAAATGAATCTGTTCTCTAGGCTTACATCTGCATTAAACTGCTAATAGGATTCATCTTCAATGTGGCAATCGAACACTTCATTCCTGTTCTGAACTGCTTTAATGGCCTGGACTGCTAACAGGAATCCTTCAACACGGAACAGCTATTTGATATTCTACCTACTGCTTCTCCAGCTACTCTGGGATTCTTGCTAGAGGGAGAGAGAAGCAAATTAGGCACCAAATAAAGAGGCTTTCTAGGGCATATTACAGGGCTTTAATCAGTTATTTTGCTATCAGAAGAGAAAACTTGCTATTAATTGGGGTGTAATGACTGGCTAATGACTTTTTCATCTTCAACAGGTTTTCAGTTGCATTATCACGCTAGAAGTTGGTCACCTAGACTAGTGTAAGTTGCATTATTTGCAAGAAAGACACTGGCTACCCCTTGAACTCCAGGAATACAATTAGGCAGGAGAAAAAACACTAAAAAATGTACCTGAAAGCTACAAAGAAAGGAGAAGATAATAGGAGACATTTTCCTATTAGACCAGTGGAGCTTTTCAATCAGTTGAATGCCATATTTGAATCCAGTATCTGCAGTTAGTTCCTACTGTTCCAAACTGAAAAACGGAAAAAAAGGAAAAAGGCTCTATTTTTACTCACCATAAGAGACTTAAGTGGCTTACAGGCATAATTCTGTGAGCTGTTACAATCCAGAGATCCATGGAAATTCCAGCACTTTGCATTCAAATTATGTGTGGGAAACTACTTTTCCCCCCCTTACTGCTATAATCTGCTTTACTTTGCATGTGTTCTAGACCATCAGCCTCCTTGGGAACCTGATCAATGTGACCTTGTAGGTTTGTGCCGTAGTTATGACCATCTTGATAGATTCAGTCTGACTTTCCACATTTTCTTTAATTGACAAGTTAATTTTTTTTTTTTCTTTCCTGAAGTTTGATGATTTTTGGCATGTATTATCTTCCCTGTATTTGTTGGACACTGAAACACTTCTTTTTTTTTTTTTGGTCCACTTATAGTTCATACTTCATGTGTGAAAAGAACTACTGTTAAAATTTAACTTTCACCAGACAGCTATCAAATATGTTCGACATCTCTATTCTCTGAAGGATTGGCTAGTAAAACTGCAAGACATGGGGCCAGGATTCCTCTCAGAGAACTGGTTTCAGACCTTTTGCTCATTTAATACTGCAAAGCTGTTTGGTTTATGGTCTCTGAGATGGAGTCTCTCCTGTTGCACACAACTGCTAGTACTGAAAATAAAATCCCAATAACAGAAACCTTATTGATGGTGATGAACCAACCACACACAGCTGACTGGGGCTTTCATCCCCAAGCTGAGACATTGACAATAGCAAAAATTAGTTTTGTAAGAATACTGTGTCTACAATTGTACCCAGGAAGAGACTGCACTGCATGGTGCACAAGTTCCCAGCAGTGCCATTCATACGTTTGGTTCTCAGGGCAAAGCTTTTAAAGAGCTCGTGGCTGAGAGCAGGGCAAGGGAGGAACCCTTGCAAGCTGACACCTCGGTTTGGGCAGAAAATATGAATCCTCATTTCAGTTTGAGTTTACACACTGCACACAGTAAGAGAAAATTGCTAGAAAACATCAGTACTCAGGACTGAATTATGTGGAAGCATTGAATATAATTAAGGAACATGAGACTATATGTGAGGAATCTCAGTAGGATAGTCTGAAGATCAAACAAGCAATAGTTACTGCTCTTAGAAACATGAGCATTTAGCCATTATTGGAAGATTTAACACCAGATCAATTGCTTCAGTTAAGAACATTATCCTCTCCAGAGGTCGAAGAGTCCACATGAGCCTGTCATGAATATAAATAAAAATATTCTTAATTAATTCATTGGGTGTTCTGAAGTTCACAGGAAGTAAGGGTATCTTCTGAAGCAAGAGACATGAAAAACAAACTTCTGATCTCCGGGTGATGAGAAGAAGAAATAAATCTATAGAAGAAGACAGTGCTGACAAAAAATCAGGGAAGTTGCTCTGGAAAAGTCAACAGAAAAAACACAACTTTAGTCATGAAAGTACAGTTGTAACACTGCCAGTAATAGCATCATTTGAAGGTACCACTAAAAAAAATTGTAACAGTCAAACACCCAGCACAACCTCAGAAGTCAGGTTACTCCAGGCTTAATTTTCGTGGTAATAGCTCCCCTATCTCACTAGAAAATACAAAAGCTGTGAGTAAAGTTAAGGATAGAGTGTGTATGCTACAGGTGGATCTTTAAAATTTAAAATTAGAATTTAAAATTTGGAATTTAAAAAGAGATAAAATTTAAGAAACAGGTATAGTGATTAAAGATAGCATTAAATTTAGCTCTACAAACTCTGATACAAGTAAAAGTATTTAAAGAAAAGTGAGAATAACCAGGGAAAGCTGTAAGACGAGACACAGAGTAATTTCAAAAACAAAGCAACAAGATTTAGACGTTGAACTGAGAAGGATTCTGGGAAAAGGAAGTAAGCAGCCAAGTGTGAGGTCTGCTCAAGAAGAGTTGGAAGAGGCAAGAGATGTGACTAGACCAGACATTTCAAAAATATATGAGAAGAGCTTCCAGCAGAGCAAATCTGAAGAGTCTACTTCCACCCCAGTGCTGCCTGTGAAAGTGGTTGCAAGGTCTATTGATGAAATAATTGCTTCCCTGCAGTCTACTTCTCTGTCTCCCTCAGACTAGATGATCAAAGAACTCCTGGAGAGTGTTCTTGGCCAGAAATACCACATAAAAATGGAAGTAGATGAACCAGAACAAGAGCAATATGTTTCTCTTGGGTAAATATTACTTTTATAAGAGTTGTATATTTTTTTTCCAGCTCCTACAATGTGTTACCACACAGAAGCCAGACAAAACAAATTGATAAAGACATAAATGAATCATAGAATATTCTTCACTCTTTCTTCTGCTAGTTTTTTTGATGTCCCTTAAAAATGAAAATGAGCCAATATCAAAATACATTAAAAATTTACCTCTTTTGCAGTGTTATTTATATTATACTGCTTATAGTTTAAAGCATATTTTTCTTTATTCTCCTTTCCCTTTTTAAGTTGACACGTTCCAGTATGACAGATGAAAATGAGCATTAAATGCATTTGGAATATCATTGGAAGTATTGCTTCTTTTGGTTATTGTTTAGCTTGTGAAGTCTTTGTAAGACAATTTTTTTAATTGTCATATTTATATAGAGCATGTAAGCTGCTGTAAGAGTGTTCCTTCAATTAATTACAGCAGGTGATATCAGTAATATTAGGGATCAGGTACATACTAGAGAAAACTTTCCTAGATTTTCACCTGAGGTTTGCCAATTTATTTGTTAACTAAACTGTTGACTTAGTATCAGATGGTTTTTGTCCTCTCTAGGCAAGGCTGATAGTTTTGTTTCAGTTCCCAGACAGCTGAAATGTACAGTACCTCACATTCCCTAAATGTGAGATTGAGTCTTTTTTGATTGAATACAAAAACTAGAAGAGAAAAAAGCCCACCTGAACTAAGTTAATTTAAATGTGAAAGACCATGAGCAGCAATAGTATGAAACTGCATTTCCAGTAAATTTATGTCCTCTGATTTTATTTGCTTCTGAGAGCTATTTTGTGTGGTTGAGGCATTCACAGTGTCTCCACCTTCTGTATATTTTATGGTGTATTTCAATTGGCATTGAAATCAGAGAAGACTTTTCTCAGTGAGGCAGCACTGGGATGATCTCTCTTCATTGCTTGACTTGTATTTTTGGGACATAATAATTTGGGACTGTTTGGTTGGATTTTGTCAGTTGATTACAAAAATTCTTCAGGCAGATGTGAAGAGGGTTAAATGAGTATTGGACCTGCAAAACTGCTTGTTGTTTAACTTATCAGAAATAAATAGTAGTGATTGGTAACATGTGCAGAGCTCTGTGGTTTTCTTACTTCTTTTATAAATGTGTCTTATGTTCTAGGTAAGATTTCCAAAGTTTGGTCTCTGCCAAGTCCTGATATGTGAAGCAAACTGATATTTTGTTGTTTGTAGTGCGAGCTGCTTGGCTCTGAGCTTTGAAAATCTGACCTCTGGGATAATGGGATATTTAATTCTTTATTTATAATATTTGATCAATCAGCTTAAAAGTAAAATGAAAATTTGAACCTAGTGATGGCTTTCTGTTCCAGTTTTTTGTTGTTTAATGTTTTTCTAGGTACGGATATATGGGCATTAGTGAGGATGAATGAGACCCTTCTTGCTGATTACCTTTTTTTATTTGAATTCAAAGGCTTTTGCAACAGGTGTCTTTTGAACTGAAATGACCTTATAATTAGGTTGAATAATTTAGCAATTCTTTATTATTAGTAGTAGTAGTAGTAGTAATGGATTATTTGCTTTACACTGAGCTTCACAGCTTGCATCCTCTAATAAAGCAAGAAATGTATTGTTTTAAATGAAGAAAGAAAAGAATGAACTGCTACAATGAAAACCTACTCTCAGAATTAAATGTGTTTCTTCATTTCTTACAAAAACAAAAAAGAAAATTATGTTCTCTTTATCTTATTCTCAATCTTGCATTAATGGCTTGTTAGCATAGACACCTTGTGGTGTTGCTGAGGGGGCTGAGTGCAGGTTTTCGCCCCGCATTGAGATAGCATTATCTGGGAATAAAATGCCAGCTCGGTGGGGCACCATTACTTAGCCCTGTGTCCTTTGAGGGAAACTGGTTATCAGTAATGTTTCCTATCATATTTTCTGTGAAAAGGTAGAATTTCTACTATAAGAAATAATGTAATTTCCAATGCCTGGAGAAATTTCTTTGCCTTGAGGCTCGTTGCTAACTTTGGAGTATATTGACATACTAAGTATATGTTTGGTTTAGCATCCGTAGGAAGGTGTTTATATTTGCCTCAGAAATGCATTTGCTTGATGAAGAACCTGCAGCTCCTCTTTAGGTAGTTACTCAGATGAGCTTGTGAGGGTGGTAGGTAAATCAGCAACATTTTTGTTCTCTAAAAATAACGTCAAATTTGAATGCTTCTATTAAAAAAGGACTATAGAGTCCACTGCACTAGCATCAAGACATCATAAAACATACTTCAGTTTTTTAAAAACATCTCTAGCTCTTTTCAGCTAATCTCTATAATGAGGCCTTGAAACTTTCTCTGTAATGCATTAATACCCTCAGAAATGGTTTGATGGAGAAAAATTAAAGGAGAGATAGACTTGCATTTGCTTTATAAACAAATACAAAGAAGTATTTGCTCATAACATTACAGTATCTCACTTATTATTTGGTCTATATATTCTTTATACTTCAGCTGACGTGAAAATTATCTTACAGATATACTGATTTATAATAAAACAGTATTTTTAGGAGGCTTGCTGAAAATATTTCTTTTTTTTTCACTTTCAGTGCTATCAGAGGTATTGTAAATGTCATGGAAATGAACAAAAGACTTCAATTTATTTCACTTAGTTCTACCCAAGTGGTGAAATCCCTAATTCTTCCTATTGGTTTTCTTATTTTTTGCTTGCAGGTAACTTGTGGAATGCTTTTCTCACAGTCTTAGCATTTGTTAAAATGCACTTAAATCAAGACCATGATGCTTTTTATTATAAATTTGCAATATGTTATAAATTCAGGAAGCACACGGTATTGAGTGTGGTCAACGTGGTTAATCATGGCAAAGGCTGTGGCACTTTTTGCCACTTGCTGAAGGGAGCTGCTTACTCTTCGGGGGTGGGAGCTACCACTCCTGGACACCCGGAAATATTTTTTTTTCCCAGAACAGCTAACTCATTTTGCTTTTTTAAAAAAAAGATATTTTATTTTCGTAAAATTGCATGAAACTGCCTAGGGACAGATCTTGGGTAGATGGTTTACAGGTGTGAACTTCTGAAATCTATCTGCCTATTTTCTCAAAGTAACCAGTGCAGTTTGTTACATTTTATCAACAACCATTTTCCGGTTCTTTATGATCATTAGGCCCACATAATTGACGGTTGTCTTAAAAATGCTACAGACATTATGGAGCAGGGAGAATCTTACCCTCGGGTCTATCAAAATTGGAGATTAATACTCGTTAGGCCAGTAATTATGATTATGAAAACAAATTTATTTTAATCAGATAGATTGTAACACCCCAGAGTTTCAAGCTTTGTCAAAGGGTCATTAGTTATGTTTATGTATAAACAACTTGTATAAATTCACCATGTTAAAACATATTTGTATATTCACGCATCTAGAACGACTTTGTTTTGCCATTTATTAGGGTCTTTTCTGCACTTTTTTATTCAGAACAGAGAGGAAAATAATTTACTTTATTAGCATGTAGGTACCAAATGAGGAATCAAAGAAATACCAGAAAAAAATTTAAATCAGAGATATTTAGAGGTAATTATTAAAACACAAACAAACAAACAAAAACCAAACCCAAACAACGACAATAATAAATCCTTAGTTTTCTTTATGTAAGGGTTCATAAACTTCACAAAAGAGTCTTTTCAACCACAAAGGGTACCACAAACATAGCAAAATGACTGAAAATATTAAAATGGTTTATAATGAGTTATCATAATGAGTGCTGGGGTACCTAAATAATTTTCTACACCTGTGGGAGGAAGGCTATGTCTAATAAAGCTTTTTTTTAAAGGCACAGTCAAAGTTTCCGTCACTTCTTAGGTTAAAATACCAGTGCAGGAAACATCTCCCTCAAGGACAGACAGAACACTCAAGAACAGATTCCCACAGGAATTAAGAGTTCCCACAGTTCTTTTATCTTCCAAAGTTTATATCGCACCTCTTTGGCCTTGTTTTTGTTAATGCAAACACGTGGCCCATAGTATGTATATTGACAGTACACATAATTTTATTAAAATAACACAGTAGTGTTGTGCCTATGATTCACCCAGGGGGAATGGACAAAAGAGAAAACACCACACCCAACAAAGGAAAGCTATCATATACCATGTACAGGTGTCTAAAACAGAATTAAGATAATATTTGCTCATATAATTCTGTTGGTTTTGACAGAGCAGGAAAATTAATATGTAAAATTTGCATATTATGCAATACTTTAGAAACATACATTGATCCAGCCAGGTTGAGTGAAGGGCTTTGTGAAAATTTCTCTTTGATTCCATGAACTGGATAAATTGCATAGGGAAAGAATCACAGTCGGCTTAGATGGACTGTAATAATTAATAGCCCATGGTCATCACCATGCTTGAAAACATGCATGTATTGCAAAGAAGAGGAAGGTTGGTTGGTATAGCTTGAGAAGATAATGCTGAATCTCTTTCTTTTAGTCAGAGTTGTTTCTCCACTCCTCTATTTCAGTGCATTGTTCTCAAGGTGATGAAAAAAATAAGTAATATGAATTGCTTTTTCTTGAGCTGTCTTTTCTGTCAGAGGTAGATGAATTACTAAGGCTTTGGTTAAAAGCAAGGCACCAACATGTACAACATATACATGCAAGGCCATAGCTTCTTATTGCTTTCTAGTTTACATTTTTGTGGTATTATATGCATCTATCACTTTTTGTTAGCCTACAGACTCCATTTTTTCCTTTTCATTTTCTAACATACAAGGAAACAATGTTATGATTCAGACCATTCTTCTTACATGGTATTAAAGTTTAATGCAAAAAAGCCTAGGTCTTAAAAACCAGTATTTTTAAATTGATGGGTGGACAATACACTCAGTGGAATAAAAATTCTACTGTATAGAAGATTCTTATATTAAAAGTAAGTGGACATTTATTGTGCCAGTAAATTATGATGTGACAGACTGTTTCTAATACAAGTTCAACTGATAGCTTTACTTCATTCTTGCATTGTCTTGTGGCTTCTTTCCCCAGAAATATATAAGGTTTCGGTAGCAGTTTTAAAGAGCACTACTCTCAAGTGAAATGTAGCTTAGATGTGATACTTGTTTGTTGCTGCTCTCTTTAGCACTGGGCTCCTCAAGGCAGCGTGTGGCACAACGGGTAAAGTCCGTGTGTGCTAACCAGGAGCTCAGAATGCACATTGTCCTTAAAGCTACCATCTGTGCTGAGAGTTGTTGCTGCATTTTAATTCTGCCTTCTTTTTTTTTTTTTTTGTATCCAAAAGGGGGAATTATTGAACCACTGCTTTGACGAGCAAGAATAGTATGTCTGCAAACTAAAAACAGCTTTCAATTTTGTAATTGCTTTCCTGCTAGTGGAGGAATTATAATTTTCTCCTCTGGAGAAAATGATTAACTGAGAATTGCACTCAGCCTGTAAACTTCTCCACTATGAGCAGTTCCATGGAGGAGCCATTTATAATAAAGAGTTAAGCATGTGTGTAAATGTTTGCAAAAGATGAGCCTAAGATCATTTGTCTCTGAATGCACTTGTTTCTCTCAACCTAATTTGTGTAATGAAGGCTCAAACTTTAATTTACACATATATGTTCTTTAAATGGTTTTTTTTTCTTTTCTGTAAGGTAGTAATATAATTTTATTTTAGCATTCTTGTTTGACACTAGTTTTCTTCTCTTGCTTATACAATAGGCACCTATAGAACATGAGGAAATAAAAAATGGATCTCAAGTCCTGCCAAGTTTTCACCAAGCAAGCTTGGTAACATTCTGAATTATCTAGGAATGTTATAATATAATAAGTTAATAGTGCTTCTATTTGCTTGTGAGTTGTTAAGATAGGTAGTTCATATTTTAAACTGATAAAACTGGAAAGGAAATTCAACACTCCTTGAAAACATTTTGGTACTTCATGAATCACAAGTATAGCCTTATTTTTCTCTCTTTCTTTTTTGTGTCTCTTGTTCTTTCCTTTTCACATGGGGTTTGATTTTCTGACTGCTGGATATAAAGAATTTTGCTTTTATTAAGTAGCATGCTGATTAGGGAAATGGAATTATAAGACATCCATCTATATTCATATGTATTAGTGCCCATCATTCTATGCTTTTCATTCTAACTGTTTTCAAAATTCAAATATTTGAACTTAGATATATTTGGGGAATTGCTTAATGTTTAGAGGCATTACTGATTTATTTGCTTTAAAGGATCATACATCTGTATATATAAATTTCTGATACATGTTCCTTCTTACATTTAGCAGTTTTTCTTACCGGTGAAATCTGTAGGAGAAACAGACCAGACCTTTGATAAGAAATTTTAAAAATGTTATTATTTAGTATTAATCATTGTGGGTCCTTTTCCTATCACTATATTTATTTTTGGATATCTAATTAGCTGAGGAAATATTGAGGAAATATTTGGCTTAAGATAAAATTGATACTATGTTCTAGGTGCTTCATAGATTTTGAAATAATAATTGCATATAATAAATACTGTACTGAATTGCCTGTCAGGGAGGACAAAAATGGTTTTAAAAATTTTTTTACGTTCGTCTTTCACACCAATTTTTTTTCTCTTTCTCTCAGGGGTTCAAAAAGAATCTCAAGCAGCAGAAAATAAATCTTGGCCTAAAGATGAGCTGTTAACATATAATAAGCAGGTGAAGCAGGTAAGCAGGTTTAGTACTATTGTGAGATGGTATTGTTTTTCCCATGCTTAAGGTTTTGATACTTTACAGCATAGAGAGGTCTGCAAGCTGTTTTCTTACCACCTGCCCTTTAAAAAAAGATTTTCTATAAAACAGGTCTTCATACTGGTCTTGCAGCTTAAGGTTAGAGGAAAAAACAAATTAAGGTTCATTCGGTCAGATGTTGGGTTAGGCTTTTCTTTATGAGATTGGAAAGAAGATTATACATGGAACAATGTATAAATAGAATCCTAATCTACATTTAACAAGTGGATACCTTCCTAGAAAATAGTTCAATGCTCAATATCCTTTTAGTTTTGTGATATTTCATATGACAAAAACTGTCATTAGTATATCAATTCTATAAAGCTTAAATTTTTCAGTAGATAACACGTACCAAGTGTATACAGACAGTAGCACACATTTGCTGCCAAGATGGAGTAATGTCTTTTCTCATATGTTGTCAGATTTTAACGTTCTACTATTCCAAAGCTATAACCAGATACTAAAATAAAACCCTAACTTAATTCCCTCTGCAGCTTTGATGTAAGTGGTGACTTTGCCTTAAAATTGTTATTTACACTTATTGTGAAACAAATAACACTATTTATTACATTCAAAATGGTATAATGAGAAGGACAACCAAGAACGGGATATGTTTCTGCTGAACAGTGTTATGTGCAGAGGTACCAGATAGCCTTGGCCTAAACTTAAATAAATGAGATGAACAAGGTTGGAAAAGCTACATGGGAACACAGAGGCAGGCGCTGAGAAGAAAGAGATAAAAATCAGAATGAAAAGAGGATGAGACAGACCCATGTGGGATGCTTTTTGATGGCCCAGTATTTGCGAGTTTGTTGTTTCAAGGTCTAGTCATCATAAAGCAGAGGTCTAGTCAAAATGAGAAAACATCTGAATGTCTAAGCGCCTTGTTTCAGCTGCTTTTTTAGCTCCTTTCACTGATTGTAGTTTGGCCCTGATTGTGTCTCTTCAAGCTGAGTTGAAAGAGGCATAGAGAGAGGGAGGCATGTGCCTAGAATTCCAGAGCATTAGCAACCAACTTTCCTGGTCAGCCAAGATCCAAAGATGCACACAGTTTATTCTGAAGAGTAAGGGACAAGGGAGCTGTGGGACTGAGTCACAGGGAGATGACAGAAATTCCCTATCAGTCGTGGCACTGCATTCTGCCATGGGGCTAGAGTGGACATGAAGCAGAGCCCTAAGTGGCCTGAGAAGTTTCAGTTGGCAGGCATTCTTCTACAGAGAAGGATTAATATTTCCTAGCAGCTTTTGTGGTAGCGAAATTACTCCTGTTAAATGGGTTAGAGTTCTGTTGAAGAAAATGTATGAAAATTAAATTATATTACTTTAAAAAAATTCTGCTAAATTATAAAAAAAATTGAATTTTGAAATTTTCTTACAATATTTGTTTGTTTACAGTTTCAAGTTTCAAGTACTTCAGTAGAAGTAAAATATTTCAGAAATCTTATTTGACATCTGTACTTGATTATAATGTTTCATATAACTAATATTAATAATAGAATATTCAGTTTTGAAAAAACCTCTATGACCATTGAGTTCAACCATTAACCTAACACTGCCAAGTCCTCCACTAAGCCATGTCCCTGAGTGCCACCTCTACACCTCTTTCAAATGCCTCCAGGAATGCCCCTTCCCTGGGCAGCCTGTTCCAAAGATTGGCAAACCTATTTGTGAAGACATTTTTCCTAATATCCAATCTAAACCTCCCCTGGTGCAGCTTGAGGCCATTTCCTTTTGTCCTAATGCTTGTTACTTGGGAGAAGAGACTGACTCCCACCTCACTACAACCTCCTTTCAGGCAGTTGTAGAGAGTGACAAGGTCTCCTCTCAGCCCTGTATCCCCAAACAAATCAACCGCAGCTCCCTCAGCCACTCCTCACAAGACTCGTGCTCCAGATGGTTCATGAGCTCTGCTGTCCTTCTCTGGACAAGCTCCAGCACCTCAGCGTCTTTCTTGCAGTGAGGGGCCCAGAACTGGACACAGAACCTGAGGTGTGGCCTCACCAGTGTCCAGTACAGGGGGACAATCCCTGCCCTGGTCCTGCTGGCCATGCTATTGCTGATACAGGCCAGGTGCCATCGGCCTTCTTGGCCACATGGCACACGCTGGATCCTGTCCAGCCACTGTTGACTGGCACCTCCAGGCCCTTTTCCACTGGGCACCTTTCTAGCTACTCGGCCACCAGTTCTCTTGTCTGAGAACTTGCTGAAGGTGCAGTCTGTCCCCTCATCAAGATCATCAATAAAGATATTTAAGAGGACTGACACCAATAGTGAGCCCAGGGGAACAGCACTGGTGACAGGCCACCAGGTGGGTGTAACTCCAGTCACCGCCACTCTCTGGGCTTGGCCATCAAGCCAGTTTTTATCCAGTCGACAATGCATCTGTCCAAACCATGAGCAGCCAGTTTCTCCATGAGAATGCTGTGGGAAACTGAGTCAAAACCTTTGCTAAAGTCCAGCATCCACCGCCTTTACCTCATACTAAACAGGACATATTGTCACAGGAGATTAGGTGAGTCAAACAGGACGTGCCTTTCACAAACCCATGCTGGCTGAGCCTGATCCCCTGGTTGTACATGCCATGTGATGGCAGTTAAGATGATTTTCTCCATGACCTTTCTGGGCACTGAGGCTGACAGGCCTGTGGTTCCCTGGATCCTCCTTCAGTTCCTTCTTGTAGATGAGCGTAACATTTACTACCTTTCAGTCAACTGGGATCTCCCTGGTGAGCCAGGACTGCTGGTAAATGATTATAAGTGGCCTGATGAGCCCTTCCAACAGTTCCCTCAGCACTTTTGGGGGGACTCCATCTGTCCCCATAAACTTTTCTGTGTCTAAGTGATGTATCAGGTCACTGATGTTCTCCCCTTGGATTATGGGGGCTTCATTCTGTCTTTCAGATCAGGAGGCATGGTACCTGGAGAGCAGCTGGTCTTACTGTTAAAGACTGAGGCAAATAAGGCATTGATAACAATGTTTGTAGGTAGTTTGAAGAGTATACTCTGCAACATCAGTTTGTCTTTTGGTTGCTTATCTAAATATGCCAAATGATGTATAAACAATACACAGTAAAATATCACTGATGTTAATTTTCATAATATTAAAGATATAGTAAGATTACTTATTACTTCAAAATTATATTGTACTATTTGACAACAGAACAGTTTCCCAGTCATTTAACAGTATGGGGGTACTGTGATTATGTTTTTTAGACAGTATTAAATATTTTGGGCAGCTTGGCATTTCAGTAATGTATGGGTTCTATAGTTGCAACAATGGTCATCAGTGTGTGTTCAGTGATCTGACAAGAGAAAGTAATTTGCAAGATTGGCACCTGAAAAAGATACATACATTTGGTTGTATTTAAAACAAGTACTACATAATTCAAATCTATAATTCAACTTGAAAGTGCGTGCTTTTACTTTTACTAACAGAAAAATTAATGGAGATAAATTTTTAGAAAAAGAAAGATAAATGGTTTAAAAGCTCATATGTACTAGCAAAATGTTCTAATGCATCCTTATCAGAACTATTTTTAAAGAAAATAATGGCAATGTACTATATATTAATATTTTTATAGAAGACTATTCATCGTCATGTTGTTGTGATGTATGATTTTGAAATTATTTTGCTTTGCTTGATGGGCTACAGAGCCCACGCGATTTCAAGAAAAATTGATCGACTGTATAGATGAAGTTGCAAATTTGGTTATAGACAAAGCAGTCAGATGAAAAAGTGCAGCTATTTGCATTAGTTACTGTAGTTTTATATTACATTTGTAGCTGAATTACATAAATATTTTGATTAAAAAGTTGTGTGCTAGTTCACTGGCGTTTCTACAAAGAAAATTGAACAGAATATGAGATTATATAAATTTAAAAAGTCCATGTAATAGTAAGTGTGTTGGGCCATGTTCTCTGATTTTAGTTTTAAGGGAATTCCTCTCCGCTTAATATAGTCTCCATTATTCATTAGCAAGAGAGTGTTGCAGTCCCCCTCCATGATATGTTTCATGAAACAGGTGAGATCACAGAATTTTAATTATGATTTTAAAGTAACAGCTGCTGAAATTTTAGTTTTGGCTGTTTCAATTAGCTATATTGGTGTCTAAGACATCAAATGTTGTTGCGTGTCTTCTGTTTCTTTGGATATCACTTGCATGGCTTTTTAAAAAAAATTATTTAGTATCTAGGCATTTCAAAAGCTGGAAATGGCAATGAATCTAACCAAGTTACTTTTTTTTCCTTTAAATTTAACAAGAGATCATGACAGAAACTTATGTGATATTGAAATGCAAAAATCATAGTCTTATATTTGGCTCATTTTATTGATACATTTTTAGGTAGACATACTACTTTAAAGATTTTCTGTGTTCTGGAGTTTTCTTAGCTTATTGTCTCTGTGTAAAATTTTGATCAGCTTTCAGTTTCTCTGCTAAACATTAAATATCTGACTTTGTTCCTTTGTATTTTTTTCATGTATGTGCTGCCATAAACAGTGGTGTTTGTTTCAAAAATAAACTGACAAGATATAAAGTAATTTAAATTTTGAATAACTATTTTCAAAAGGTAGTGACTCATTTAGGTATCTTCTACAGTTCTCAGTATCTTTTACTTTGTTATTTATGTTCTTTTTTATTAAATATAACCTTCCATAATTTTTTCCTGAAGCGATTCCTTCTAAGAACTTAAATACTGTTGAAGTTGTCAATAAACATAGTCATGGTGCTCAGTTATGTTGTGGGATAAATAAAGCTTGTGAACGGACAAAGGAGAGTAAAATTCTATACTTTTATGATTCATTTAACCAGACAGGTGTCTGAAATCTAAATTAGAAAGGAATATTTCTTGAAATAAATGTGTTCTTTGGGTTTCTATAGATTAAGATAGACAGCCTTCCCAGACTTGCGGAAGTAATTACCATAGTGTAGCAGGAAGAGCTGGGCCCAAAAGTGGACCTACTTTTCATATCGAGATAGACTTTTTTTTTAAAACAAAGCACTTTGAATTTCATTTTCCCCACTGTGTTGTTCTGTTTCTGTGTTTTTTATGCTATGATCATACTTCTTTATTTTCTTGAACCTGTTTTGTGTTGTTACATATACAAGATTTTAGGTGGAGTTCAGAAGAATCCTTTCTACTGATGGCACTGCCAGTCTGTTTTAAAGATATTTAAGAGGTAGCAGGAAACAGAACTCTGAAATCGTTGAGGTTGCACTAGACCTCTGGAGGTCATCACAACATGGCAAGAGCAGCACAAAGGATTCTGAGGCTCAGTTTTGTGAAACAGATTTGGCAGCAGTGATGACTCTTGTAGTTCCTTTTCCTTGCTGTTTGCTTTTGCTCCTGGGTTGCAATGGGCTGTCCTGGGCAAAATTTCTATGTGGGGATACTCTACAAAGAGAATCAGAGATCTAGATTAATTTCTGTCTTTACAACTTTTTTTTATTATTATTTTTTCAACATGTATCAGTTATTTGATTTATTTTGCAGTGTGAAAAACCAGTTTTTGGTGAAACTTAGCACAACTAATAAATAGGAATGAGCAGCTGTGGATGAAAATGGTAGGAATTCCTTTCATATTCCTACTGGAATTCCTTTATTTCATAAATGCAACCTTGAAGAAACTTTAAAAAAATATTATCCTTTAAACTATATGTATGTTTGAATTTGCTTAAAAACACAACAAAAATTGCAGATGTGTTCATACTCTTCTAAGTTTATTAGTTCTGCATACTAATATTCTTTTGATGCTCATTTGATTAATTGTCTTGTAATATATTGAAATACACCAATCTTATACACTATTCAGAAAAAACAATTCAGATAGGGCACACTGGAAATTTTGTTTTATTACACTTTTCTGCCTATTCCTTGTACTGAATAGCTGTGGGCACTGCTGTGATATGTGTAGTGACAGCAGTTCTAAACTGCTGTAGGTTAATTTATTTGCATTTTTCTGATGGTCAGAGCCATTTGTGTACCATTGCTCCTTGTACTACTCCAGAGTGGGTGTGAAAATATCCATTTAAATTAGCAGTTGGTAATACTGTGTTTATCTGCTGTTCACGAACATTTTAGCTCCATCCTTGGATGTGCTACAACTAGAAAGAAAAGCGATATAAAAATTTAACTGGATGAAGTTCAGAAAGAGCTACAAGAAGAACATGGCCTGCACCAATCTTTGGCTCCTCAGGCTTAAAATGTCAAGTAATTTTTTAAACTTATTTCATAATTATAAAAAAATTACTGAAAATATATGAAGCTATTGGTGCATAGCAGTATTGCCGAGTTTGGTGAAGAAACAATGCCGTCCTTCAAATTTGGATCTGAACACTTACAATTCCCAGTCTAAATGATCAGATTTAATTTGGTATCTCTAGTTTAATTTTCTGTTTATCTTCTTGAAATAGTTCTGATATGGTTTTTAAAACCCATAGGAGCCATCCAGTCCGGTTATATGCAGATGAAACTTCTCTTGACTGCAGCAGAAACTGAAGTTGCTTATGTGGGGGTTGCATTTGTCCGTACAATTCCAAGAATAATCTAATCAAAATAATTAAAAACAAACAATGGAAAATACCACAAATTTAATATAAGCAATGCCAGCTGTAAGTCATCATCTTTAAATAGAGAAGATGTATTAAAAATTCATTAACTTGAATTTGTATTACAGTCAGTGCTTGTCTGAAATTCAGGAGATTTTACATGGAGAGCTGTAATTTAAGGACAACTGCTTATTACCTTGCTCTTGTCATGGGGTGTATCTGTCATTCTCTAGTAGGAGTGCGGATTACAAAAGCAGCACAGATCGTGTCCTAATTTAACTGATCCTGTCCATCCCATGTCAAGTCAGACTCTTCAGTTTTACGGTCCCCACTGCTAATAAGATCTTTACAGATAGCTTTGTTTAGATGTACCATAGGTTACTTCTTCACTTCTCTATAAGAAAACAGGAAAAGAAAAAGAACCTTTATTTATTAGATTTTGTTGTTCTTAGGGTCCTGAAAGGTCTATTGGATACAGAAGAGAGCCTTTTTATGGCAAGCCTTAGGTTTGTAAATGGATAATACTTTCAATTAAGTAGCTGAGAATAGTCATGGGAAAAGAATGCTTAAGTTTATGAAACAGTCAAATTGGCATTTAAGTGACCCTTTGCATGCCATTGCTTATCTGCATTGCTTAAAGATCATTTGGTTAGCAAGATTATATATTAAAACAAATAGTGTCAACAGACAATGAGTGTTTTACCTTCAATAAATACTTACTGTCAGATTATCAATGGTGCAGAAACTGCACAATTTTCTAAAAAACCTGTATTTAGTGCATTAAGTGAAGGTAATGTAGGCCACACACATAGTATTGTTTTTTCATGTCCCCTTTTCCAAAGAATGATAAATAGTCTGTTTTAGGAGAGTGTGTGCTGTAAAAACATTCACCTTTACCTGCAGCATGCCCCAAATATTTCAGTTTACATTGATAAAGCATTCGTTTAGTTCATTCAATGAAACGATAACTTCTATACAAGAGCAGCAATGGTAATGCAATTAAAATAGCATTCAAATAGGGTTTGGTTGTATTTATTTAAAGTAAATGATATAACTTAGAGAAAAAGTCCCTAGAAATTTTAAAATTATTTTCTCAGCCATTGTTTACAGAAATCATTCTAAATGTTGTAAGTTCAAAGTGAAATTGTTTGAATATTTTTTTTTAAATTTTAACTGTGTGGTAATTGCATTGTAGAGAAAGTGAACTGTATTAGAGTGTCCTAAACTACTACAAATACTTACGAAGATTATACAATTGCAATTGAGTTAAAAAAGCAGAGGGAAGTATTTCTTTCTAATTTTAAATTAATATGATCTGCTTATTAAAGCATTGATCTCTGATCTCACAAACCAGAACAGTTACTTATTTCTATTCATGCCGCTAAACTGTTCAATTATTAAAAAAAAAATCCTTTGCATCATACGGGGTTGTTGTAAGCATGCCTTAAATCCTAATCAATCTTCTGTATTATGTGATTGACTTGCTTTTCAAGCTGGATATTTCATTTTTATGTTTAACTTTCACATTTTATTTCATAACCCTGATGCAATTTTCATTCAGGCATAAAAGCCATTGATTTCAGTAGCGACTTTGGATTGTAAAATCTGTGAAACTGTCTTCTTGAAGCATAAGGTAACTAGGCGCTTTTCTGTATATTAAAGTTGAATGACTTGAAAAAATTATTTTGAGCAGTTCTAATTAAAATAAAGAGATTTACCATCAGTCTTTCCTGTGGGGTGTTCATATGTCTATAGATACTCCATGTAATAATTTTTTGATGATAAGTCAAAATTCTATTATATTACACTAATTTTCATGTACTGTTTTTTCTTTACATGTGTGACTTCTTTTGTTGCTGTCTTTTTTTTTAATGCAAGGAAATAAAAGTATTTTTATAACGTGAATATGTGTTGCATGATAAATTAATATTTTGTTTTTCTTTACTTCATTTTGTGGTTGTTGCTGATTTTCTTCTTATAATATCAGTTTATAGCATAAGGCATAGGTCTTTATAACAAAAAAATCAAGTTGTTGAAAGTTTCATTGTCTCAGGAGAACCACGGAAAAATAATAAAACCTGAAAACTGTTCAGGGTAATTTCAAAATGGAATTTCAACCTTTTTAATCTGGGATTTGCTCCTAAAATATGAAGGCACTTATGAACTTGAAGTAAAGTAGGATACAGTTTGGGAGCCATTTCTGATTTTTTTTTCTACATCTCAGGCATTTTTCATATACTGCTCTTCACATTGTAACTGTCTGCACATTAGACATTTATTAACTTTGTAGAGTCCATACAGTAGCCAGAGACTGTTTTTAGAATTTGATCCATGGCCTGTGGAAGTCAATAAACTTTCATCACCTTTAGTACAACTTAGATGGAAGAGTAAAATGGTAGAATTTTTTAGTTATTAACTTTTCAAAGATAGTCAAAACTCCCATATTTCCTCTAAAATCAACAGCTGAATTGAAAAGCTAGGAAGAAGTTCGAGTTGTAGCATATCATAAAATAATTCAAAATTTTAAATGCGTTTATGAGGTACTCTGTCCTGGGAGAGAATTTAAAGATGAATGTTTATTTAATGTTTTCACAGAACATTAATTCACATACCCAATTTAAGCTGTAAATCTGTGTTATTTGGTTTAAATTTTCAGTGCAACAAAGGAAAGCCCTTCTTAAGTTGAGACAGGAAAATTTTGACTACCGCACTTATTTTTTGCTCTAGATTTAATACCAATGATTTAGCTTTTACCTGTTTTTCTTTTCTAAATAATATGATCTCTACTTCTAGTAGAAATTACTGGTCACTTTATACCAAGTTTTTATGTTTTCAGTTTATATACTATGGTCTGATGTATGTCATGATGTAATATTTGATCAACTAAGATACTTAAGAATCTAGAGAATAGATATTAAGATTCTTGGTTTATTTATTTTCATTTTTAGAGATAAACATTATCCAGACATTCATCATCTTTGTACTGCTTTTCTTACTTTCGTATTGCCTCCTTATTTACAATATTTTTATCATGTTTTAGACAGAAGACATCCTATGTTACAGCAGAGGACATGGGCAATAAGGAGGAAGAACCTTGATTGAAGGGGCAAGCTGAAAGAAAAAGGTGTGAACTCACTTATTTTCAGAGTTACTATGATTTAATTACTTTTTTAATGTACAGGATTACATATTGAAAAATAGTTTTCATGGTGTTTCAGGATTTTGTAATTTTAAAGTGGCAAACAAAAAGATTTGAAAAAATTCCCTCATTAAAACACATGGTAGATGTGTTTTAAAATAAGTAGAAGGAGGGTACTAAAAGACTTGTATCTTGCTTAGAACATAAAATGTACTGATTGTTTTTAAAAATAAATTGTATTTTGTAAACATATAAGTTATATGCCACAATTTAGGTTATAAATATACTCTACTGACATGAGAGGTCCCATTGAAATGAGAAGAAATACTAAACAAATACAGTAGGCTTTCTGTGAATGTAAAATCCTGCAGTAGTAAAAGGTTTAAAGTACACACGCACACCAGCCCTTTATCACAGACAGAGTCTTACCTCAGTTCTGACTCTACAAACACTTAGGAACAGCATAACTTTAACTAATTGAGCGTAGTTCTGTTGAGCTCACACATGCACAAAATGAAGCACGTACGTAACTGGGACCTAGATAAACTTGTAGTCAAAAGTATTAATTGCGTATATCATTTGTAGTCATGTGATAACTGCAGGATGCTTAATGAATGAGGAGCTGAAGTAGAACAAAATGCATCATAGTTAATTTTTCAAAGGCTGAAGTAGCATGTAAGAAGGGACCTGTCAAAAAATTAATTCCACAAAAAGTAGTGATGAAGCGGACATGAATTTTGGAATAACCCTACCCCGTTTTATCGTGTTAGTATAGACCAATTTTTATATTTGATAGTAGTTAATTCCTAAATATTTGGTTTTTAGTTTTTTAATGTGTTTTGCATTCAGTAATGTGCATATGAATGAATATGAAGCATATTATTTTTTTCATTGTTTATTACTTTTTTCTTTTTTGTCTCTTTTTTGTTTGTATAGCAATATCAAAAAATTCAGAATTGGAGCCTTAATACTCTCAAGCTTTTCCTGATGGTTTTTGAGACTGGCAGTTTGCTACTTCTAGTTTCTGTGTATCACCAGCTCCAGAAATACCAAATTATTGCTTGTAAAGTCTGCAGTGACTAAAGAATGGTAGAGTGGTAAATAAGGATAAGGCTTGGTCAGTTTTACAGGGCAATTTGTGTAGCTTGTTAACTTAGGTTCTCCTGAAAAACACACGTTTTAGTGCAGCCAAATGCAAGGTCATAAGGACAAGAATAGGGAATTAGGGTCATACTTTGTAGGAGGGGAGATTGTATCCTGAAAAGCAGTAATTCTGAAAGGAGCTTTACAGTCTTGAAAGATAAGCAACAGAAGATGTCTCTGTAATACTCTCTGAGCTTTAAATTAAACATGTTTACCTTAAAATAAAGGAGGTGAGACATTACCAATAATATGGAAAATAAGTTGTGGGATTAGAAATATTATACAGAGCTTTTCTGCTTCAGGTAAGTACTCTAATAAATGAGACAGTCATGTCAGCACTTGTTCTCTATCTTGGCTGCATGACTTTTGCATTCTTTTCTGCTCAACAACACAACTTCCTGTACCCAGAATGGTCAAATAATCTAGTGGTGAGTTTTGAATCCTTAGGTAAGCAATTAATTCTCTTATCCTGACTCTGTGCTTCAATAATACATTATCATAAAGAGGTGGAAATCACATCTCTGCCATTTTTCCTCTTATAAAAGAAAGAAAAATCACCTTGCCCTTTCTTGAAAGAATGGATGCATCCACCCTTAGGAGAGGGTTCCATATTCTGGATTTGAAACGGAGGGAAATATCTGCCTGCAGCCCCTGGAGAATCTAAGTTCTAGAGAGAGGCAGCTGATTTCTTGTTGTCTAAATTTGTGATTCTTCTTCCATATGAATGTTTTCAGGAATGTTGTGCACTTAATGCACTTAAACAGAGTGTTCAAATAATGTTCCGAGGCAGCAAGCAGAAGTGTCAGTTCCTGTGTGTGTTCTCTCTTTTTCTTGACTAACAGTTCTGTATTAAGACTTAAAAGAGCATTATGCAGGTTTTACACATGAGCGAGAGAGACAGAGTTTGGGAGAATATGTTACCTGTGTGGTATACTTTCTGATGCAAGAGGATTTGCTAAACAAAAACATGAGAGATCCAGTAGTTGGGATTTCAGTCTAGGCAAATTGAGAGTAGCTGTAATATTTTAGTGTTTAGCAATGAAAGTTGCAGATTCTGCAGCTATCCATTATTTACACCCTTCATATCAAGACTAGATTTCTTTCTGAGGTGTAATCTGGGCTTCACCCAGCCAATTTTGAGCCCGGTGCATGAATACTGATGAAATTTTATTGTCTGTATTATTTAGAAGGTCCGGTTTGCTAATAATGATGCTTTCTCTCTGCCTTTAAGATATGAATCCACAAATTGCTTTGTGAAAGTTTTTAGTAATTGAATTCTTCTGATGTAGTCAAGATTATCCTAAGCATCAAGGATGGCATTATTTCAGGGTACAGGATTAGGCCTTGATGTTTCCCTTTGGTTTTTGTGAGCTTCTGCTTTTGCCAGCAATTTGGGTAGCATATAAATATAATTCATGGCCTTTGTTAGAGTGTGTGCTTTTGATTCAGTAGCATTTCCTGTCTGTTGGACGGATACATTCAGAGAATATAAGGACTCAGTGATAATAAGGACACTGATCAGCATTGTAAACAGGGGTCTCAGCATACCAGTAACCCAGCCACTAACTGTTTTGCAGAACATGGTGGAAGAGGAATTAGGGAAATTCTTGCGAGAATAAATCAATGGCTCTTGTGAGTGCTTCTCAGATGTGAGAGGCAGTATAAGGGTGGGCAAAAAGGTGCTCAGAAAGGAATCCCCCAAACTTAGGAATTCACTGATGGAGTTAGAAGTCACAAACATGGAAGTTATCATTTTACTGTTCTGGAGATGAAAAAAACCCAAAAAGGCTGTGAAGGTTCTGAAAGCAGAGGAGCACCTTTTATTTGAATATTTCTTTTTTCTTTCTCTTACTTCAAAGAATGGGATAACTGTCCAAGGAAGCAACTATGATCTATGTGGCAGCACTTTGAGTGACTGTGAACGCAGCAAGGTGATGTTTGTCTAGGCTAAAGAAACTGATGCTGCAGCAAGCAAGATATGCAATTAGATACTATTAGCCGTGTAGAGAGACTAGAAAAAGAGTTTAATTTTAGAATGTCGTGAATGATACCTGTGTTCTGGGTCTGTGCTAGTCGTAGTGAATGAAGAAAGAAAGTAGTGGGGAGGTCATGAAGGTTGAAAAGGCAAAGGCTCATTACATTCTTGTCTGTCAGCCTTGCTGAGCTAAAACTGGCAGCTTCACATCCCTAAGAGAAAGATCATCTGATATTTTTGTTGGTACAGAGCAATGATTAAGCATACCATGACTGATTACCGTGGAGAGGGAACCTGTACGTGGTCTTTGACTAGACATTGCTAGACATTGAATAGAAGAGTAAGAGAAGAGGGAAGCACAGAACCCCTTAAAATAAGCAGGAGGTTGAAGGAGTTAGATGGGAGTAGAACTAGGAAAGATGAATTGTAGAATCTATGGGAGCATGGGATTTGAAGATGAGAATGGTTTGATTTTTCAGGTAGTCAACAGGTTGAGGAAATGGAGGTGAGTCTAAAATTTATAAATTAGAAATTCTGAGGAAAGAAGTTTTGCTTTGAGAGCTACATTCCCCAGAAAGGAAGAGAGCTAAAGTTTTAAAAGAAGCCCATACTGAAATTCTTTGCTGAATTCGTTTAATCCTTGAAATCCAGAGAACTAAATTCTTTGGAGCACTGCCATCTAGTGGCCCCTGCTACAATCACCTCTTCTCTTTTTAAACACTGGTTGTCTTCTGTGAGCCTTGAAGGTCAAAGGGGTCATTTAGCTGACACTAATTTAATTCGTTCACATTTCGTAACTGACCAATTCCCGGCAATTAGCTAATTTCACAAATGCAAATGATCTGTATGGGGGTATGCATGGTTTCTGTGCAGTAGATAGTAAAATTCAAATGACTTTGTTAATAGCTCATCAGCAACAGATGTATTCATTTTCCCTAATTCCGAGCTCTTCTGTGGAAGAATCTTGTTTGAGTGTAACAAAGTCCAAAGACACCTACAGTTGTAGGATTTTATGGTAAGTCCGATCAAGAAAGCAATAACTTTCTTGCTGTAAAGTCGTCTTCCCTATGAAAAATATCCACAGGCTTAAAAATACATATAACTTTTCATCCATTCCTGCAAAAAACGCCTTGAAGAGCAGGATGTATCAATTTCTCAAGACTTAAACTTCCCAAGGTCAGCTACAACTCCTTTCTGAGATTGACTATATTAAGTTTAATTCATCAGATAGCAAAGGTGCTTTGTTTTTGCGCTCCTGTTTAATCTTGGCATGCTTTGCAGGAGTCAGTTATCTGAGAGTTAAAAAGCTATTTTTTTAGCCGTGAAAACCAGTATTAAGCTAAATATGTTTTTAATTAGGCTATATATGGATTGTCAAATATATATGGATTCTTGCAGATATCCTACAAAAATTTTAACAAGATTTGTAGCTTCATGTTATGTTTGTTAAGATTCCTTCATACAGGAATGCCTGCATCTCCCTGAGACATTCTGGTTTTACACTTTTTTTACTAGTAGATGGAAACAATATTATTAGATCAGTATTATTATTACTTGGAACTTTTCCTCCATGTTGTTTCCCTCTTCCAGAAATGAAAAATCTGATCGTTGTTTTACATTAACTCCCATTTGATTATTTAGTATAAACTCCTTGAATTGAAAGCTATTTGTGACAAAAGTGCCCTAAAAGAAGGCCAGCTCTTTTTGCACTGTTGCCTCAAAAATCGCTTTTAACCACCAAATTATACGGAATGTTTTGATTGTTTTATACCTTTTGGTATCCTATATAGCATTACTTGACATTCCTTTTGTTCAGACACACCCCTGGAAGAGTCAGAACTACCTGTGGTGGGCTGATCTTGGCTGGATTCCAGGTGCCTACAAAAGCTGCTCGATCACTTTCAGCTGGGCAGGGGAGAGAAAATACAATGAAAGGCTCATGGGTTGAGAGCCTAAAACTAGGAAGAGATCACTCACCATTTACCATCATGGGCAAACCAGAACTGAGTTGGGGATGTAGAAGTTTAACTTGCTACCAATCAAATAAGAATAGGAAAGTAAGAAATAAACCTGAGTCTTAAAAACCACTTCTCCCCACCTCTCCCTTGTTTTGAGTTTAATTTTACTCCGGAATTGTCTATTTCTTCTACTCCAGTGACACAGAGGGATGTGTAGCAGGGATTGAGGTCAGTTCATTACATTTTCTCTGCTGCTCCTTCCTCAGGGGGAAGACTTGTCACGTTCTTCTGCTCTCGCGTGGGGTCCCTTTCATGGGAGACAGTGCCTCATGAACTTCTCCAGCATGGGTCCCCCATTGGGTCACAAGTTCTGCCAGCAAACCTGCTCCATCATAGGCTCTGCTCCACAGGTGCATAGTTCCTGCCAGGAGCCTCATACAGAGCTTGCCCCAGGATCACAGCCTCCTTTGGGCAACCACCTGCTCTGGTGTGGGCCTCCTGCTCCAGGTAGGTCACTGCTACTCTGTGGTCCTCCATGGGCTGCAGGGACACCTCCTGCCTCACCACGGTCTGCACCACAGGCTGCAGGGAATCTCAGCTCCAGCACCTGGAGCACCTCCTTCCACTCTTCCTTCACTCACCTTGGCGTGCGCAGTTTCTGTAGCTGTTTTTGTCACGTATTCTCACTCCTCTCTTCTCTGCCTTCAGTTGTTTCTGCTCAATTTTTTTCCTCCATCTTCTTAAATATGTTACCCTAGAAGTTTTCCTGCCATTGCTGATGGGGTGGGCCTTGGCCAGTGATGGGTCCACCTTGGAGCAGGCTGGCATTGCCTCTATTGGACGTGGAGAAACCTTCTGGCAGCTTCTCACCAAAGTCACAGTGTAGCTGCTCTGCTGCTAAAACCCAATAAAACACCAGATGTTTAGATATATAGGAAAACTAGGAAGGCCAAATTCTTGTCAAGAGTTAGGATTTCAGTTCTTGTTTCTCTTTTCCTTAAGAAATAGCTAAAAACCTCCATTTGAAGAATGGAATCTTCCAGAAAGAGTTAACAAACTAGACCTGCAATTATTTATCTCTGTAAGAGCTACAACTTATGGGTTAGTACTACATTTTAAGAATTTCTTTTTAATGCCCAAATGTACTTCAGAAGGCATTTTTTTTGTTAAAGCAAATATCTGGTTCTCAGTTACGTTGAGACACCCTTTACCTTCTGCCACTTACTCAATATTCTGATCATTTAAATAGGTCTTTAAATGGAAATACATTGCAATTAGCAGAAATGAGAATATACAAATTCTCTAAGATATACCTCTGGCAGTGAAATTGCAACTAACAGATGTACGACTCTTTAGTTTCATGAATGCGCAAAAAACTTCATTACCAGGTTAGTGTTTGCAGAAAAACTACCCCAAACCTGACTAGCACCAGTAGATGTCAGTGTTGGCATATTCCAATGTGTTGAGGAAAGTAAAGTGTTCCATTTAACTTGCATTTTAATTTGCATATGTGTATGGATATCTCAATATATGAAACTGACTGTTTTTTCTTGTTCTGATAAATCATAGATATTTTACTTTTTACTAAGTAGTGCTTACTCTAAATCAAGGGCCTTTCAGTTTTCCATACTCTGCCAGAGTCCAATTAAAAATTATTCAATACTTCATTTATTTTTAAATTTCTTTTAATGATTAGCAACAAGTTTTTCCCCCTGTAAATTTCAGGCAGTGGACATGAAATTGCATTTTAATTTCTTTAACAAAAATGTGTCATGCCTAGTATTAAAGTGCAACTTAATGAACAAAAAGACTGAGAAGCAATACATTTGTTATCACAAATAATGCTTGCTTAACAATTAATAACAATTCAATCCCAGAGCATAACAGTTATTCTTTCATTTTTGATTTCATCAGGCAATTCAGGGATGGGGTCACAAAGTACAAGGGTGCAGAGTTCCATTCAGATATTAACTGTGTTTCCATATAATACATGTGTACTTCTAAACATTATACAGAGTCCTTCTGCCTTTTCTTCTGGTTTCTGAATATCCCTCAATTCATTTTTTTTGTAAATGTCACCACCAGTGGCATATATTTTTTATTTTAAAATGTAACTTTCTACGATGACTGCGGTTATTTAATTCAAATTTCTTGGGACAACTTTTAGGTAAGATTGATTTTAGGCCTTTATGAGCTTCAAATAACTTTGAATTAATTTTTCAGATCCCTTTGTTTTGACACATATCCTGGGATATGAAGATCTTTTTTCCCATTAAATAATAAAATTATTTTCAACAGTGTAGTCCCCATGTCACTCTTTTTTTCCTTTACAACTTCATATAAAATAAAATCCAGTCCATTAAAACTAAGGGAATGTGATATATAAATCTTATTTCAAATGAACATCTAAATAAATTAAGTTTCCATTTTTTAACAGACAAGTTTGATTAAAAGATCAATCTCAGCTCTGGAGATGAATGCTTTCAAAGATGAAACTACGTTAAATATGTCAGCTAATTTCAAAACCAGCATGAAAGAATTGAAGGTTATGAAGAAATGGATAGCTGAGCAAGAGTTTGAGACAGAGACCAGGAAAAGCTCCCCTACCAAGCATCTACTAAATCAAGGATCTACTGTGGTCATCTTCAGACAGCACAGGCAGATGTACCAGTAAAAAAACACCTACTTTGACTGGGCATGAGGATGGTGAGAATGACATTGTTCTTGTGAAATGACCTCAAAAGGCTGGGATTAAATACACTCTTTTCTGAAGAAGAAAGAAAACAAAGAAATCAAAGAAAATAATAAACCCTAGAAAATTAGAAGCTGTGGTTAAGAAATTAAGTCAAGTCCCAAAGATTCTTAAAAGGTGTTTTTTAATTGATGAGTATTGCCTTTTTAAAGAATAGATTTTAGTTTCTAACTGTATTACCTAATCACAGGTAATTTTATATTTCTTAATATTAAATATTTCTCTGAAATAAAGCAATAAAAGTTTAATTCTCTAGGAATGTTATATATTTTAACGCCAAGGTAAAATGCATGCTGCTCAGTTATCTTTAAGACATTTAGTATGTACTGCAATTTAAATGGCAATAGCATTACTTCATGAGATGACACAAAAGGTTATATCCAAGTATAAATGCATTGTTAAAATGGTCAAACCTTTTCCTCTGAAAGATGAGGGGGAAAGTAATGCTCTTTCTAGTTTTTTTGGTATTACTTAAATATTTATGTTCTAAGTGTATGTTGTTGTTTGACCTGCAAAAAATCTCTCAATTTTTTTCTGTATTTGGGTACAGTTACACGTGCATGTATTGTACTTTGATGCTCAGGCCTGATTCTTCAAGCCAGTTTTCCATCCAGCTTCTCATTTTTTCTGCTTTTAGATGCCTTTCAGCAGATTTATTCTTACGAAAATCGAAGATACTTAAATGGTAAATATACTGCTATGGTGAGTTGTGACTAAGAGAGGAGACCTTTTTCCAAGGTCTTGTTTTAGACAGAAGTACTAAATCTTCCTTGCTGTCTGAAACTTTCATATAAACTTTGCTAAACCAAGGGGATTTCATTCCTGCATGGCCCTGCAGTATTTTCCATTTAATTTTCCTTTTTATTTTCCTAGTAGGATCCTCGTGTATGAAGTATTATAAATATTAGGTACATAGTTTTTTAAACATATATATATATATGAAATATTTTCTCTCTATTCCCTTTAGGTATCCCTTCTGTATTAGAAAGGTTAGTACTTTTTGTGTCAAAGATTGTTTCTGTTAAAGACTTTTGTTTCTTTCACTTTGACATCTCAAAGCAGATATCGATATTCAACATACCTGAAGGTTCTCACATTGGATTTTTTCCAGATTAACCTTTTGGAAATATCCTTGTAAATTCAAGAGATTTTTTTTCCACCTCTGGGTGGTGCTGCTTCTGTTCATATTCTCATGGCCTCTTCCTAGCATCACTGGGATTTATCTTTGATATATTCACCTGTCTGGGATTTATCCTCACTTAGCCAAGTTGGTAATTGTCCACTCTGAAATGCTATCCTGTCTTAGGTTTAGCATTGTCCTTGTAAACCTAACGTAAAGCATTTGGAGGAAATAAGCAGGAAACTGTGAGTAGGTGCTGAATATTTGGGGGACGTGAATCATGAATCAAAAAATTCTGCTTACTTGCAGCTTCCGTAACGGTTTTTGATAAATGGCTGATAATTTAAAATATTGTCATTAACAAGAAAACTAATGATAGATTTTCGAGTGTTTGTTGACTGGCGGATTGCAGTTTGATGTTGTTAGCATATCTGAGAATCTTTAGTTAATTTTAATACCTTTTTCATTATGTCTGTGTCTCTAGGTAGGCTTCTTCACGATAAACTCAATACCAAGGTGTTTTCAGCAGTCAAACATTATCAGAGCCCCAACATCTCTTGTTTGTCAGTTTTTGAAAAGTTCGCAGAAGTGAGGGGATGAAATTCCAAAATAAACTTTTGCTTGAGTGTAGGTCAGCAGAGTATGGAACTGCTGCTTTGGTGAAACTTTTCCTCCTGCTGGGACTAATTCTGAGGAGAAGGGTACTGAATTACTAAAAGGAACTGAGATCATGGACTTTCAAGAAGCAAATATAAAAGTAGAACTAGTTGATTCAATGCAGCCTGTTCTTCAATGTGCAACAGTTTGTAGTGAAAATTTAGAAAAAGAACTGAGAAGGCTGGATGAGCTAACAGAAGAGCGTTCCTCAGCTTTTCACTGCTGCAGACATGGAGCAATACAAAGAAAGTCAGGCAAGTTAAGGTCAGCTATGGATGACTTGGAAGAAGTTTAATGCCAAGTTTTACTTCTATCAAACAGTATTTTTAAAAATTAAGTATCTGAGTTCTTCAACAGGTGAAGAACTAGAAGTAGGAGGGCTGATTACGAGCTGAATGCTTCTACCTTTTACCTTTGTATGACAGCATGATCCAAGTTTCTTCCTCTAAGAATGAAGACGCTCTTAATGAACTGTCTTTACCATAGTGGTCTCCAAGCACAATAATATTTCTCTGGAGACCCTTGTTCAGGATAAAACACTTCTAAATGGAGTTGGAGATAGGATAAACAGAAAGGACACAAAGTTTTTCATTTCGAGTTTTGCTGCTGGCAAACCGGAAAAATGTATTTTCATTTTCTGCAAAAGCATAGCAAGCAAGTAAATTAAAAAGTCATGTGTTTACTGTTTATAATTACATTATTATTTGAAGCTGCAATTTTATACGATAATGCTGTTGTTTTTCTATATATGTTTATTTTTTCAACACTTTTGAATTTTCTTTCTAGTGCTACAAACCTGCCATTACTTCTGCCCAAACCCTGCACGACTAGAAATAAATAATCAAAACAGAATAGAAACATTGCTGAAAAAACAGAAATGAAAAGAATATTTTTAAAGTCTATAATTTGAATGTGAATGCTGCAAAAGTTTTCAAAGGAATTCTTTAAGCAATGGTTTAGTTGTCTGTGTTTGTGAAACCTGGGTAGGTAAGTCTTGTGCTGTACTTCCATATGGTATTTTCATTACCCTCTGTATTACACACAGCAAGGGATAACCAGGTTGGGACCCCAAAGTACTTCACCCTGGAAATAACATCATACAGTTAAAGGTTAAACAACATCTCAGCTCTTAAACCAGCACTGGGTGTTTGGAGGAGCAGTCCTTCGCAGCTGCTTTGGAGTTCATGACCCTTGTACTGGAGGGCTTGATAGCGCAAGATTGAACTAGATTTTTTTATGTCAATAATACTCTTTTGCACTTTTAAATAATGCAAATACCATTTCTTATGCTAAAATGCAGCACTCAGTTCACTGGAGTACTTGGAAATGTGCAGAGAAATGAAACAGTGAAGTACAAAGCATGCCTTGTTTCACATTTTGGTTTCTGGATTCCTTTCACCTAGCAGTTTCAAGCCACAATAAATTCTAAGGAGGTTCACAGTGTGTCCTGCAGTCAGATACAACCTTCAGATTTTACTCTATATTCCTGAGTATGCCTTTACCAAAATGCGTATTGTCTTAGGGTGAAATTTTCACTCATTACACCATTTCTGTTAAGGCTTCTCTTAGGGAAAAATCTTTTATTTTTCTTGAGACATAGTACCTGTTTTATCCACCTGCAATATGCAATACTTATCTATGAACTTCCAGACTTTGTAAATTATCTGACCAGAGAATTGACTATATTCAAAGAAACTCAGTTATTATCTTGTGTCTATTTTATTCACTCCAAACTTTAGAAACAGAATGTCAAGGCTCTGAAAGACCTTGAAAAACTTTCACACCTTGGCAAAGTGGATCATTGACCAATGGGCCAGTATCAACTGTCAAAATTACTTGCCTTTGCTATTGCATATTTAAGTGAAAACCCTATTGACTTTTCTCTTAAGGAAACAGAAACAAAATTCCTGTGCAGTTTATGGATCCTAAAGATAGGTTATAGACCAAAATTTTGGAATTACTGATGCAGCAGGACAGTCTCAGATTTGCATATCTCTATATTCCATTTCCATAGGGCTGTTAAGTTTGTGTTATATGCACAGTGAACATATGTGAAATATCAATATTTGTCAAGAGAATTTTGTTAGGGAATGTTAAGTGCTTTCTACAGGAATCGAAACAAAGTAGTTTAAAAAGCTTATTGCTTTTATTGCAGGGACAGGTTAATTATTCCTTACTTTTAAACAGAGGAATTCTGACTTCTAGAAAGAACTACTTTAAAGAAATCGTAAACCATGGTAATATCCCAGTGGATTAATATTTTGTGCTGAATACTCTGGTAGCTTGAAGTCTGATTCTGCATATGTGTAAACATTAGTGAAATCTTTCAGATTTTTAGGTTGCATAAAAATTTGTTGGTCAAGGCATTTTCTTAAAAATGCTAATAGTACCTTCAATGCAAAAAAATTCTAGTTTCCTGTGTACTATTTTTAGCACATTTGCGAAGTTCCTTCTGCAATACAAGTAAGTTATTTACTTATTGTGTTTATAGACTGTAAACTTATAACTACTACTATTTAATGTTTACTGGCATAGACAATTGATTTATCTCTTTTGAGACAGAATTTTTGCTGCTTTGAGTAACCTGAATTTTATACATAAATAGAGCAGAAATAAAGCTGGTAACCCCCAAAATAGAGATGCACATATGAAACGGAATATGTTTCTTTCACTGTTATGTTTTTACTACATCTATTCAGGATTTTAGTACTGTTATCAAGGGAACCTCCAGAAATACTCAGGTAGGACAAAAGCATTTGAATTTTAAGTGGATTATTAAAATAATATTAATATATAGAAGATTGAATATGCATTAAACAATAACAAAGCAATTGCATTTCCAAAGACGTGTGAAGAGAAATAGAATAAGACTTCTAGGCCATGGTATTCACTGGGGAATCTTTGTATTACTTTAATGACTTTGGATTAGTCCCTAGACCTTAATTTAACTAAGCACAGAAGCATGTGCTCAGATCCCACTGGAGTAAAGCAAATACAGAGTTGGTTGGACTCAAGCATATGCATATTGCTTTGCTCTGAAGAGATGGATTTATATAGATGCTCAAAGTGATGGATGCCCTTAAGGATGACATAATTCTATGACTAATTTTCATTGGTTGCGTAGACATTTCTAGTTTTAGCATTATGCTGAATTAATGTTTTCCATTAAAATTTGAATTATGAATAAGTAGTATCTTTATTTTTGAATTATAGGGATTATTTAGAAGTTTGACTTACAATGACTGAAAAAAGTTTCTATAAATAATAAAAAAGTATATATTTCTCTACCAAAAGACATGTCTTCTTTTTAATATGGCTCTTACAAAGATTTACATTCTTTCTGTATTCTCTTCTGGGTTAATGAAAATAGATGTAAAACAGAAATAAAAGCAGATACTACTTACAAAGATTTACATTATTTCTGTATTCTCTTCTGGATTAATGAGAATAGATGTAAAACAGAAATAAAAGCAGATACTAAATATCAGATTACAATACCTGAATTTAGGTATCTGCTTGCTCTGTCCATGGGACATGTCCATGTCTGAGCAGCCATTATCACCAAGGGCCCTGATCAATGCAGTTAGTGAACTCTAGGTAGATGGAATAAAGGCTTTTCTATAACACTGTATTGTGTTTGCGTAGCAAGGTTTTGGCAGAGGAGGGGCTGCAGGGGTGGCTTTTGTGAGAAGCTGCCAAAAGCTTCCTCCATGTCTGACACAGCCAATGCCAGCTGGTTCCAGGATGGACCAAGGCCAGCCATGGTCAAACAAGGCTAAACAGCCAGTAAGTGTATATTATTGGGTGAAATTATTTGTTCTCCCCTCCTTGGATTATATTGATTAGATCTTCATCAACTGTAATGAAAAGCCAGACACCTACCATATGCTATAGCTGTCTACAAATAGACACCCAAACATCTTAAACTGGAAATGATTCCTACACACCTTGAGTAGAAGTGGCTAGGGAAGGATTCTTTGTGTGCCTTCCACCTGCCAACCCATCTCCTTTATCACAGGGAACCACAGCACCTTGCAAAACTTTCCTGTGACATTAGGTTCCTGTGCTGCTAAACTTGTCAGTGAGCTGTCTCGGTGTGTTTCTGCTTTCTACCTTGTCTATAAAGTGAAGGCACAGCAGAGCACACAAAGGCACCCTGCAGCTTCAGACTGAGAACACATAGTGGTGTTGAACTGTCCTTTTGATGAGGCCTATTTTCTGAGGCACTGCTAGTTCCTAAGTGTTTGAGCTCAGGTGTCAAGTCAAATTGAACTTGGGCAAAGACTATTTGTGCTTAGAGTTTAGTTGGCCAAGAATGATGCCCATGGATAAAGAAAAATAGGTGATTACAGTAACTGAAGGTCAAGCTTATGCTGTGAAGGCACTAGTTCCCTTATAAATAAGGTTTTGCAAAAGTTGTTATTTGCTATCACTCCCCAGAAAAAATCACTTGAAGTACAAGCACAGCTGCAGAAAAGGCATATATTGCACTGGAACAGATTGCAGAGGTTGTGGAGTCTTCATCCTTTGAAATCTGCTCATTCTCTACCGCACTGCATTTTAACAGGGCAGATTTTGATAATGGTTTGAAAGAATATGAACCAGCTGAGAAAGACTTTTCGACAGTTAATGTTTATTTACCTGTTATGATTATGTTTGATACCATACTAACAATTATGATAAAAATTTACTAGGTTTTATTTCATGAATCAGAAAGTATGTGTATGTGTTCTACCTAAATTGATCAGATATTATGATGAATTTAAAAAGATGATTAAGTAAGCATGCTGATTAATATGTGTTTTTTCCAGTCTCAAAACTGAAAGAGTATGTCATTTAGAAGGTAAAATGTTTCATATAATGTTTGTCATTAGCAGCTGAACAAATCCCCATTCTAAATGAAACTGTGACAAGAAGTTATGGAAAAGTATGGCACTTAACAAGTGTGAAAATTTTTGTGAGTTTTTGTGTGTATGTGTTGAGATATGTCCATGCCTAGAAAAAGACATTCAGGTAGCTTATTTTGAATATAAACATGAAACTTAATGAACATGGTCTTTATGGAACAAGTTTTGAAACTGTATTTGCCTTTCATAAGTTTTTCTGTTGGGAATAGACATGATTCGTAGAGCAGAGGAACTGAATCAAACTTTCATCTTCATTTTAGTGAAAATCAACCCTTTTGTTCAGGTTCATAATAGCTAAGTTCTATTCCTGTATTGCTGCTTTTGTCATTGCAACTAACATGAGACTTAGCAACTTCAGTTACAGAGGCAGATTTCTTCCAGTCGCTAAAGCTACAGTTGTTTGTATTATTTTTATTGAAACACAGTTTCATAATGTGTCTTTGATTCGACATCACTCCATTGCACGGGCTATGATCTTTCCTGAAAGGATAACTCTTTTTAGATTTCTTTCTTTGCAGTGGCTGGTATGAGGCTGTGTTTTGGATTTGTGCTGAGCACAGGGTGGGTAATAAGGAGATGTTTTTGTCGTTGTTGAGCAGAGCTTACACAGAGCCAAGGCCTTTTCTAGTTTCCGTACCACCACGCTGGTGAGGGGGGCTGGGGGTGCATGGGAGATTGGGAGGAGACACAGCTGGGACAGGCGATCCAAACTGACCAAAGGGATATTCCAGGCCATGAGACATCATGCTCAGTATATAAAATGGGGGGAAGGAGGAATAAGAGGGGATGTTTGGAGTGATGGTGTTTGTCTTCCCAAGTCACCATTATGTGTGATGGGGTCCTGCTCACCTGGAGATGGCTGAACACCTGCCTGCCATGGAAAGCAGTGAATCAATTCCTTGTTTTGTTTTCCTTGCATGCATGGCTTTTGTTTTCACTATTTAACTCTGTTTATCTCAACCCATGAGTTTTCTAAGTTTTACCCTTCCAATTCTCTCCCCAGTCTTGCTGGTGGAGGAGTCATTGGGGGGCTGTGTGGGACGTGACTTCTGGCTTGGATTAAATGACAACGTTACCATAAATCTATTTGGAATGACAGATTTTCTTGAAATTAAAATAGAATATCTTACCATGGATGATCTGTTCTCCAGTAATTTGGAGTACAAATTTCTAGTAATAGCTTTTAGAAGGGTTAATTTTGCCGCATTGCTATAAAAAAAGATCTGTTACACTGCAACACAAAATAAGGAGAAATCCTTTGTGACTATGACAGAATTCGAGTATCAGAAGAGCTACGTCAGGTCTGATCAGACCATTGTATGTGTTTCCATGAAGAGTTTCACTGTTTGTAGATTTTGCTTTTTTGCCTTTAATATTGACTGTTATGTTACTAAAGCTAAGTTTGTGAAGACCAAGGTGACAGAATATTTATTTACTGTTTTTTTTGCCACATCTTGTTCTTTTCTCTTATTTATTTAGCCTACTTATTTTTGTGGAATCATCCCAAGTGGATCAAGTGTAATGTACAAAGTATAAATATATGTGTGTCTGTATTTCCATGCATGGTTATCATGTTGATGAAATTGGGGAATGATTTATGTAGCTTTCCGTATGCACGCGAAGTTGAAGCTTGCAAATTGTGTTGATGGTATTTTTGCTCCCTTTCTCCTGCTCCATATGCCTCTTTCAGTGCTCTTTTTTATTATTGAAGAATTGTTTATTGATGAAGTTGCTAAATTATGCATGATTCTATGGCCTTTTCCTTTCTTTGACCTCCTTAAGAATTACCTGCTGATGGGTTGTGAGATAGTGGTGCCCTCATCATGTATAGTGCATCATCAAACTTAAATCAGAATGAAGAGTGGTCTAAGCTTTCCCTTGGATCCTTTTCTTGTAATATTCACTGTAGATTTTCTTCAGCTTAATCTCTTTTGAATGTCATAGATAAATAGATACTTGGAAGACTTTTATCTTTGTATTTAAAAACTGAAGCCCAATGCAATAAATTACAACTCACTATAATAAAGTGATAATTTAAATAAATGGGCTGTACTAATCTCTCATCTGCTTGTAATATTTTAATGATGGATATGCAGATCTATTTTTTTTAGCCTTAAAACCTGAATATTTACTATTTCTATGATTGACTCTGTGGAGTTAAATTTTTAGGGATTTCATCTACCACATAATGCTTAGGAAATGGTTGGTGTCCCGTTGTCTTTCCAGTCTCAGCATTTAGCATTGCTCTCATTCACAATTTAGGGACCACGTTAGATTTTTTAAAAGAAAATGGGAAGTGGATGGAGGATTTTTTGAACAATTGGGCATGAAAATTTCAAGTTGCATGATCAAAGCTAACTGCATTCTTTGGAAAAGATTATCACTTCCTTTTTTTTTCTTCGAATTTTTCTTCTAAATTTCTTTTCTGATCCAAAAGAAATTTTATATTTTACAAACATTTATTAAAGTAGTCTGAAATATTTTGTCATTAGTGGCCCTAAAAATTCCACTAGTAAACTGCAATTGCATTTTGCACGTGACCTTTTCTATTAGTAGGGACAACAGTAGATTTCTGACATTCTGAATTTTACCCAACTCATGATGGGTCAGGTTTTAAACTCTGAGGTTACTTCCATTGCTAGCAATAGATTCAGTAACATTTCATCCTGGGGATTATCGAAGTGATTTTACTTCTCAAATGCAGTTTAAGGGTAGGTATCTCTTGTCCCTTGCTATGTAGTGGTATTGATTCTTTATGGATTTGAAATATGATAATCTGAGGTCCATTTTTTATGCATTTATTTCCTTTCATGCTCTTTTTCTAGAAAATCCTCTTGATAGACTTCAGTTAAATATACTCTGCTACTAAGGAATCTCGATTGCATGCAGGTTTTTCCTCCCTCTAAAGTACTACATGCATAGCAAACAAACACACTGGTTGACTTATAGAGAATGCAGTAGAAGACATGTTATCAAAAAAAAAAAAGGAAGAAAGGAAGCAATAAAGATATTTGCATTTGAATTATTTCCCTATAAGAGAATAGGAATTTATGAATAATCTTTCACAGAATAGTAAGTCACTTATGTACACCTATCAACTGCCTGTTAAAGCATTTTCCTACTACATTTTATAATTTAGGCTTTTTGGATGTGATGCTCACCAAAATGATGATGAAGCACATCTTTCATTGAAAAGCAAAGGAAAGTGGTACTTTTTGAAACAAAGTGGGAAACTATTTTATGTTAAGGAAAATTGTTTTGGATTTTGCAGTTGTTTTGCAGCAGCCCTTCACCTACAGGTATTGATCAGGCCTCATGTTTTATTAAATTTTTATATAAGTCTAATTTACTTACCTCTCAAGTCAGAAAACATTTGCATAGTAGTAGTATATCTCTAGCTTGATGATGGAGCCTAAGAAAGAATGTGACAAGCTCTGGCAGTGAGATGGATCTCTGTGAGAGAAAAGTAAAGGACACAGCAGTATTTCCAAAGTTATAAATGATGAATGTAATTGATTTTCCCATGTCTTCAAGATATCTTCCTTTGTAAAATAAGTAAACAAAACCTTTTTTAAAAAAAAGCTCTTGAAAAATCTTTATCTTCCCTTTGGAGTTAGCATCAGCAACATAGCTGGCTGTAGCTTACAGAAGAATATAATAAAGAAAATTGACATTGAAGTGAGAAATTGAAAATTTCAATTACAGTAAACAAAACAGAACAAAAGTAAATGAAAACATTGTGTTCTCAGCTGAACTCTAGTTGTCAGCCATTTTTATGAGTTTCAGATAGTTTGGGTGTTTGGGTGTATCCTATAATGGCAGCTGGATTAAAAGTGGAATATTACTGAATGAAAGAAGCTTAAAAAAATTAAATATTTCAGGTTGATGCTGCTTCTTTAAAAACCCATATAGAACACAGTAAACTTGTTCAGTGTAACTACTTTGGCTGCATTTTCTCAGATTTCATAACTGAATGTTTACCTTGTAAAGCTTGATGAGAAATTCTTCTGAAATCTGTTTTAGGTATCTAACATTGTCCTTATTGATTGGCTTACTCACTGTGAGATACATAATTTCTTGTTTGCAAAAATGAAACTCAGAATATACTCTTCTATGACTTCACCAATGTCCTTATTTTATGGAATTATGGCAGCAAATTTGTAGTATTAACTACAGCTGTAGGAAGTGATGTCTTGCATAAACTTCACAACTTGTATAATCTTTGTAACCGTATTCCATCAGGACAGGTTTGAAATGTGTAATTCAGAGACTATTTCCTCTTGCTTAAAACCCCACTTCTTAAGTGTTATGCTTTTTAAACTTTTTTGCCTAGCTCTAGTTTACATTCTGATGACTCTGACCAACTTGGTGTCCACACAGTTACCAACTATTAATTTTGTGATTTAATAAGAAATTCATACACAAGTTTAAAATAACCTGTTGTCTAGGACAATTGATAATTATTTAACTTCAGGCTTTCCAATTAGTACTTTAATTCTAGTTAGAGTTATTCAGAAGCTATGAAGTAAAGAAAACCTGCATGATTAAAGACAAGCTTTTTATTACCTAAACTGTGTATCAAGCAGAATAAATGCGTTAAGGTAGTCTCAACAGGGAGCTAATCAGTGCAAGAATTATTAGCCTTGTTTTCCAGTAATAGAATTATCTTATATTCCATTCTTTTCTCCTAGTTGTTTTCATGAGCTTGGAGGGATAAAATGCATTTTATTTTCCAGCAATATTAAAAACTTGCTGACTTGCCTAATCTCATTAAATATTACGGTGCTACACTCAACAGTAATGATAATGCACTTACAGTGTATTTGTTTCTGTATCAGGGGACACTGAAATAGTCTGCCAGACTTTACAATGTAAATGTGAAACCTCTTCCACATATATTAAAAAAGAGTGGTAAGTGGGACATACATCTAAGAAAAGGGCAGGAGATGGAAGATTGCTGTTGTAGAGATATAAACCAAGCAATGTGGATATGACTGTGCTGTATTTATTTGGACAACTTTTTTTCAGCTGTTGCTCTCCATCTCAGGATGCAGTTCTTGCTCTCACGGCTTTGCAGAGGTTTGTGTAAAGGAGCGGGGTCAGTGCAAAGGGAACCCAGCATCCCTGTTTCTGATCAGGAGGGTCCATCCATTGCAGCAGGTGTAGAGGAGATCAGGTAACCATCTGAAAACCTACAAGGACTGCAACTTTGACTGTAGCTGCTGTGCTAAGATAGGGCTGGAGGTGGTTGCAGCAAGTCATAGATGAGTCTGTGGTCTGCAGCACTGCTGAGAATACAGGTGATACACTGTGCCTCTTGCTTGACACTTCCAGTATTTGTGGCTTTTAACACCTAAATTATACCTTACCATCTTTGTTTGACAAATTGCAAATGCTTTTTTCCCTGTCTTTGCTGCCATTTCCTGGGGTGTAGGAGTGCGAGTATCTACAGTGGTGAGCCATACCCATGCGGTTGCATTCATGAAGGAGCTGCAGCTAGGCATTATTTTGGCACTTGAAACCCTGAACCCTTTGTAATTCTCTTAGCAGCCTTTCCCTGTAACATTTCAGAGTGTGTTCTGGGAGAAGATCTGTCCATTTCCATGTGCAGAGGTGTTCCTAACCCATCAGCTTGGTAAGCTAAAACACTTCTGGCATGGCATCCTCCATGTGGCAGCTCACATATTCTCCCCTTGATAGAAGCAAGGCACAGAGCCAACTCAGGATTTGTTCCAGTTGCTGATGACCATATGACTCATATTTTGAGAAAGGCAAATGAATGAAAATGAAAGAACGGCAGTACCTTGTTGTCTTGAAAAGGTGATGCATACCTCTGGTAAGACAGTACAGTCTGCACACAGAAATGCTGCGTCACGACAGCTGCTGCAGATGTCAATGTGTGTGCTGACTGTCTGAAATAAGATTGAAACACTGAGTGGTGGAGCTGTGCAGACCAGCTGAATGACAGTCAAATGTGAAGAACATGACTGATTTATGTGCTAAGATATAGAGGTCAGCGAGACAAATGAGGCCTGTACAGATGTAGGCAGATACCTCTGCCTGAAGCTTGGCTCTAATAGATATACACACTCCCTCTTCCTCTTTCCTCCACTTTTTTGCTCTATTTCAATGTCTCTGGTATTTGTTGTCCTAGAGAAATGTGTAGAATAATATACTTTTGCTGCATTCAGAAAAATTGAGACAGTCTGAAATACAGTAGAAATGAAAGCTGGACCTAGACTAAGAGAGCAGGCTATTTTAGAAACTCCAGCAGTATTTTCTGTCAGTTGCCAGGATTTGACATGACATGTAGAGAAGCCAGCTCAGTCCAGCCAGGGGCCTCATGGCAACTGCATCTCCCTAGCTCTGCTTATTAGTTCCTCCTCTAAGTTTTGGAAAATAACAACAGATGGATTACTTGTTTAGAACAAACAAGGCAGTCAGGAGTAGAGCAGAGCCAACTGTGCTGTTATCCCAATCTTTCCCTAATGATCCATTAGTCCAGCTACTGATGTGACCCCGTGCTGTCAAGTAGGAATGACAAAACACGGTCCAACATGAATGATGAAGTTTTCCTACCTTATGTTCTGGGGAGCATCTGCCAGGATTTCCCCCAACAATTTTTCTTTAAACAAAATATAATTAAGAAAATGAAACTGTTGAGTGCAAAATGAGAATTTTCTGCATATTCTCTTAGAAGGAAGGAAACAAGGACAATTCAAAATGTGATAGCAAAATTAGATTTGAATTAATTTCTCAAAGGTGTCAGAAAGGATTAGATGGCTAATTTCCTTTCTCAAAAGCAACTTATACATTTATGTGCTTTAAAATATTCCATACACTATCTGTATATTTGGTTCTCTCCATAAATCTGAAAATCTGGGATGTAGCTGGTTGTTAGTTTAACTTCCATTTAAAGAGAGTATGATTAGGGTCAATTAGAAACTTTTGGGCAGAAGGTTTTTCATCAAAAAAGGTTGTTTTTGTTAAACTCAGACACTTAGTGTAAGCATGCCCATTTCAGTGAATTCTTGCTTAGAAAAAAGACCAGCAAAATATAACAATTTATTTGCCTTACATTTTTACATTTACAGAACACGATACTTTGACTTTGCTGTAAAACAGCTCTTTTCTGTTTTGAGAAGATGCGTTTACTCAAAACCCTGAAAGGAGTTTAAATAAGGTAATACCATATTAATTAGTTTAAAATAAAATCCTAGTCCATTAGGAAAAAAAAATCATTTGGAACATTGCTTCTCAAGGGTTTTTAATTTTCCTGTTTATTCTATGAACTGTAAAAAGCACTCAGATTCATTTTATTCTCTGCAAGAACAAAAAATCCATTTTTTCAATCAACGTGAGACTATTTCCTTTTGAAAAATTTTCTCAAGCTTGTGATCTTTCCTGGGACATGTTGCCAGAAAGTGGTGAATGCTTTAGTTTTCCTGGCTCAGTATTCAAAATGCGGGGTCTTTTTTGTGTTCTTGGAGTTATATCTAGAAAAATTAGTAGTTTTTAGAAGTATGTAATTTTACCTTTTCTGTTTTCTGTGGGTACTTTGTTTCACTGCAGCAGAACATAGGTGTGGTGAAAGATAGAAATTAAAACAAAATGCTGTCTGAAGTCTAAGTTCCTTCCTTTTTCCCTTCTCATCCTCATGCTTCAGTTATCCCAGCATGTGATCCAGATGGTTCTCTTCAGATTCAAGCATGAGCTCAAATTCGAAGTTAACCAGGCAAATTATCTATAATGAGTGGGGAAAAAATTGTAATTGAGTTTATATGGGAAAAAAAAGATACTGTGTCAAAAACAAACAAAAGCGGTAAGAATTTACATTACATCATAGGGGAAATACCTATAGGGGTATGAAAACATACTAATTGAGTTGCCATAAACACATTGGAGTTTTGTGTTAATGGAAATATTTTTATTTATGGAAATAAACAAATAAAAGTCTTTCAGAATGTAGCGTGGTTACTTTTCCCAGTGACTGAATTTTTAATGCATTTTTTCACCTGCAGCTGGTATAAAAATTTTATGAAGTTCATTGACGATGAGCAAATTTAAGCATTTATGTAGCTTTCATTGCTTGAACACAAGATATTTTCATTGAAATTAGTGAAAGTCTAAGATCAATACATTCGTAAATGATGACTGCAAAAAGCACAAATGTAAGTTGCACTGAAGGTTGATGTTTGCATCCCATCTTTTTATGCCATAATTTAATATAATTTCTAATGAGAAGATAATGCATTCAGCTTTGGAAATGACTGAGGAAAGGATTACTGCTTTATTCTTCCACTTCCTGCAGCTGGTGAAAAATCAGGTGTTTCAGCTATACTGAAAAGCAGGGAAATGGCAAACAAAATGGGAGTAGGATGTCACTGCCGTGAGTAGATTGATAAACTGATGCAGGAGAAGGGCATGAATATAAAAGTTCTCTGAAACTAGGTGCGGATTTATTCAGGAGAGTTACCAACACAAACACAAATGGTGAGCTCAGGCCCACCTTGAGCTGAGCAGAAAACCCCTCCTACGACAGTGATATCCCAACATCTCGGTTCAGATCCAGCGCAGAGCAGTTGCACTAGATGTAGGCTGGCTCCTGTATAGCCTCACCTTTCTATCTGCTCATGAGTGCTCTGAAAAAGAAGTGCAAAAGCAGATGAAGCAACGAACACAAGCTGAATTTTTGTGCTGTTTGTGATTGCATCTGCTCAAATAAACCCTTGAACATGGAGTTGCAAAGGAGCAAGTTGAAGAAACAGACTTCAGGGAGGCTTTGGGAATCACCACCTTAGAGATGACACCTTAGACATCTTAGCTGACCTCAGCCACCCCACACAGAGCTTCCTACACTGTACTTCCCAGCACTTCTGATGGTAAGAATGGGGTATAGAAGTCTGAATAAATCCCCTGGAATCCCCCTGGCTCTGTCTCATGCAAAGGCATCTGTACTTGCAAAGCAATGTGCCTAAATTAAGCCCCACTAATCTGAACTGCTTCACTTCCAGGGCAGTGTGGTGCTTAACAGATGATGCCATCCCTCCTTGGCCTGTGAGATGCATTGGAAGATTTCACAGCTTTGCTCTCAAGAAGTAGATGGTGAGAGCACTTCCTCCACTACTTCAGGTAAACGCAGTCATTTCCTTTGAGCCGTTCTGACCGGCACAGCTTAAGGGGGGCACATCATTGCCCCTGTTCAAACAGAGCTGAGGAGATACATTAGTGAGGGCAGGAATCGTTTAATCCATCTTGGCTGGGTCTGGATGAGGGTGTCTGGCCATGCTAGGGAACCAGAAGCAGTAAGAAAAATGAGAGCCTGAACTAATGGGTTGATGCAGTTAAGGTAGTTTGGCTGTTCTGACAGAAAGCGCTCCCTGCTTATTCAGCTCTTATTGTTCCGGGGAATTTAAAAGGCTAGATTCAACAGAGATGATGTTAAGTAGACTTTTAATCAAATAGCACTCTTGTGAATTATGTTTTCGTAAAATAAGAGGTCACATTTTAACCTTTCCTTTACAATAAAACAAGACATTAGACTTATGTGCAAGTCTATGTATATTATGCATTTTGTATAATGATTGTCAGGGGTGAATTTTTCGCAGCCATTTAGGAGGCAATTATTTTGATGAATGAGTAGCTCTTGCCCTTGATAGCTGTTAAAGTGTGTCAGGTTTCTTTTAGATAATATAGGCTTTGTAAGAGACAGAATCAATGATGTTTTGGTGATGAACAGGGGTTTTTCTTCCTGTAGTAAACTGGGTGCAGTCACTGGATACTGGAGTCAATATCAGAATTATTTAACTTTTTCTCTGACATTCTTTCTAACGTTTGCTTTTCACTTAATTATAGGTATATGACATTAGTATTTCTGGGTGGTCCAAAAATTTATGACTACTGGTGTGAAGACTCATGCCAAAAGTACCTCTGCAGCAATTTTTATAAATGTTTTGGTTTCCCTAGTGTTAGTTTTTTCAAGCAAATATGAATAACTTTTAAAAGTCTCAGAGCAGAAACAATACCAGATAATAAGCTTATTTTAGATTACTTTTTACAAAATAACTCATCAAATCACATAACATAGCAGTTGTCCTTCAGATGTTAAACATTATTGCACAAAGTAAATCAGCATCAAGTATCTTTTTCTGAAGTTGTCAAAATATTTTCAATCATTTCAATAAGTGCTGTTTAATATTCAATGTTTACAAGCCAGAAAAAAAAGAAATATGCTTTCAGAATTTCCATATCCAGTTTTCAGTCCTGCTTATTTGCACATACCCATTACCATTTATTCTGTGAATGGTTTTCACAAAAAATTGAGAAAGATATTTTTCCAACAATACATAATTACTTTTTCAGATACAGAAGACTAACTCCTTTGTTCTCTGCTAGTTCCTCTAACATATGGGAGTGATTTTCGGTGTAATGACAGACCACTAGACTGGAAGTTTCTTGAAAGTGTAAATGTGTCTGGATGACTAAAGAAGACCATGCATGCAAAACCTTAGCACAGGTCATAACTAATGACTTTACCAAAGCATTTATTTATCTTTGTTTTTCCTTTCACAGGGTTTTCAGGTATTTTGGGTTCCCTGTGCTCATGCCATGAGATGTAGCAAAAATATGTTCTGTATCTCATTACTAGTTTTCACTAAGCTAGTTGAATTACCTGTCAACTTCTTAAATATTAATGAGGATTCGGAGAAATTGGCTAATACAATAATTAGATGGAAATTGGAGGCCTTATCAATTAATACCTCTGCTATAAACAGAGTTTGAGGCTTTCAATTTAAAATAGTCTGAGTCTCTTATATGCAGTCTTTCAATGAGAGGGTTATTGCCTTTGCAGAGAACAAAAAGAGGGTCAGGAAAGTGCAGTTGTATACACAAGTTAATAAACATGGTGTTCATGTAGAGTATGAAATGAAATTTTGTCTTTGAAGGTTGAATGCAATACTCTTCTAAATCTTCCAAGTTTTAAGCCGTTACAAGTAGGCACAATGTAAAAGGCTTTCTTTGAAATGTTGTTTCCTTCTTTTAGAACGTCATTAAGGTGATACAGCATATTTTGTAGCTAAGGCACTCTATAGCTGATCATTTGTTGAATGATATTACACTTTTGATACATAGCTTGCATATATCAAACGGAATGATTTATCAAAAAGTCAAACTTTGAGAATTTATATATGCCCCTCTTTTTCAGTCTAATAAAGCATTGATGTTAATCACATTCAAATGCTATGTTCAGCTTGAAGTATGGCAGTGACCTAGAGGATCCCTCTACCTGGAAAAAAAAAAGAGAAGACAAGGGAGATAAACCTTGTCTTTACACCATGCCTTTTTCTTCACTGAATCCAGATCTTGATTCAGCTTTGAGTCTCAGAGTAATTCTCTTTTCCTCTGTAAACAGACTAGTCAAGTCTTATGCGGTCTGGGCGAAATACATGAGACCTTCTCTCTTCCACTCCTTCTTATGTGGTTTCATAACTCTGGTCCAGAGTTTCTCTGTGCAGAGGTCTCAGTGCCAGGTAGAGCTGGCTGGCAGCTGGCTTCCTGCACCCCATCTCTGGAGAGCCCCCCAGAAGGCTCCTGCTGCTGCCAAAGCAGTCTGTATACCCTGCGGTAATCACAGGAATAATACCAGGATAGATATTTCAAACAGGCTGTGAAAGGTGTGTTATCACAGCTGTATAATTGCATGTGAAAATGTGGGAAATAATTTTTCCTGAGAATGTAAATTTTGGGACATAGATTTCTCTTTTCTGTATGCTTATGGGAAAGTGTGTAAGGAGCCTATTTCAACTACTGCCTGGCTTTAGATGCTGCTATGACACAAACAAAATAATATCTCTCAGCAATAAAAGACTTGATGAAAATGTCTGTTCATCGTACATGTTGTAGGAACGTTTACTGTTTTCTTTCTATATGGAATTGCTCACTAGATGTCCTCATAGGATCAGAACTCATGGAGTATTTTTTATAATGAAGCTTGGAAATTGTTATATTTGCCCAATCCTGAATGATTATGAGCTATAAAGGGAAAGTAATGATGTATATCTCTCTCTGAATCAACTGGAAAATTAAGACACAGATGGAGATGGCCAACTTTATACCAATTTTTACACTTCAGTTTTAAAACTGTGACAGTTTTTGCTGGCTTTGTACAGAATTCATACAGGATACTGGGCAAATACAAACAATGGCTTAATATATCAGTAGAAGTTAATGTAATCATTTTCTGATAGGAAAATGAGTAGTGGGGTAATTAACAGTGCATAAAAAAGAAGTTGATCAAGAACTTGAAAGCCTTACCATTGCATGAATACACTTCAAATAATCACGTAGAATATAAGAATGATTATAGTCTCAAATTAAACTTGTTCGTTTTCTAGGAAAAAGTTTTATGATCCTCAGAGTTAAGTGCAACAGATTTACTAAATATTGAATGAATAATATTCGCGTCTTCTGATTAGTGGTTATTTGCCATTAATATAACTAAAACTACTCCTGCTATAAGACAGACTGTCTTTTACTTGATTTTATGGCATTGGTTATGCTTCTTTTGAGGCCAAAAGCTGTCTTTTTCTAAGCTAGTTTGTTAACATAGATTTTTTCAATTGTAACACCAGAACTGACCATGATATTGGATAATTTAATCTCCTCTGTAACATGGGCCATAAATGTTCAATGAGATAAATGTAAGCAGTTGTAGATAGTTACTACTGCACTTTTGGAGCTGACACTCTAGGAGAGCATGGAATGTACCTCAGGCAGATTTTTGTCTCCAGCATGTTGCAGACAGCTAAAGAATAATTTGATCCTCTGTACAGATTTGTGCAAAAGTCCTTTTTCTCTTCACAGGACCTAGGAAAAGGGTTGCTAGGGAGATGCTAGTCTGTCTCAGCACTACATAAATTAACATGTTTTTTCTGTTTTATATGCATTTCTAAAACAGGGCCCTTAACAATGTTCTGAATGACCACTTTTTATTTGGGACCATCTATCCGTAATACAGCAAGGAGTAATGCAGTAGAATTGCCTTTACTCATGTTCCTAATTATTTAAACTGATCAAATGTTTTTTCTAGTAACTTCTAGTTATTCCCTAGAAGTGTCATTAGCAAAACACAACACACAAACATCTTTTACTGGAACAGACATTTGACATGTTGGAGTAGCAAATAAATTCATCCTTCAATAGATGTAACTGGACCAAACACAGTTTTGTTTGGGAAAAAAAAGGCAGGAATTGATGAAAAACACAAATAAACAAGTATTTTTAATGTCAGTGAAGGAATCCTACTCAGAGTAGTGAAAAACTAGTACTTTACTAGGAGATAAGCTGCCTGATAAATTTAGGATGTGAACTACTTTGAGGCAATCACTTTTTAGGTATGTTCATTTTTCTTTTCTTGAAAGAATTAATTCACAGATATACCTAACACAAAAATACCTGGCAAGTTAAAAGCAGTTATGTAAGTCTTGTACAGAAATGGAAGTGGCAAATGGGGGTAGGTACCTCTTGGAAAATGTGCTCACTGAAAAACATCAATGAAATAGCAGCATCTGGAAGGAACCTATTCTAAAGTAAAACTAGAATTCACAATGTCTGATAATTTAATTGTGAACCTGAGTAAAAGATAAAAGCAGTGCCATATCCGAGGTGTAAATACTGATACAGCCTATCTTAGTGCAACACAAACACCAAACCTGTGTTGCTTGGCAGTGAGGTTTATGGATACAGCCGAAGAGTGTGGAACAGTAACAGGAAAAGATCAAAGGTCAAGCAGAGCTGATTCATGCAGAAAATTATTTTCTGAAAGGCAGTTGTACATAAGATGATTCTGAATGTCTCTAGGAAATACGGATTATATTAGAAAGTATTTTAGTTTAGGAAGCCTAATCTACATAGGATCTTGCTATAGGCAGATGGAGAAGAGGAGCTTTGGCAAAGTCCAGCCAAATTAGCTTCGTGCACTTATAATTTGCCTGGGGAAGTTTATCTTCATGAACTAGAGGAGACATCTATCCTCCCTTGCACTTGTGACTATCCCTCTATGTGATGACATCCAGCCTGGTGCATATGGACATAAATTAATTGTCTAAATTAATGGAAGAGAACATAAACAGTAAAATAACAAAACCAAACAAACAAAGAAAAAGTAGACCAACAGCAAAAAAACCCCCAAACAACTCAACATAAGCCCAGTAAAACCCAAGAACAGCCCTCGAAAGAAATTTAGGCAAGCTATTAATGAATAGTGTTATATTTGTAATGATATTGGTAATGTCCTTTTGCAGAAGAGATGCTCGTAAAGGGTAATGGTATGAATTCCTACCTTCTGAACTACTTCAAACTTTAGAGCGAATAAGTGCTTTGAGATTGAACTTATAGAAAGCAGCACTGGGATCTCTTACTGATGCACATTTGTGCTGCTCTATTCATATCAATGTTCTTAGGAGTTTTAAAATATATTTAGCTCCTGTTCAAAACTGGTGCATTCACAAGAGGTACCTTTGTTATCTTGTGTTCTGTATTGTGCCCAAATGTTGCAGTCTGCAGGTGCAGCATCTCTCTTTTCTGCCACAGTGACAGCATGACCCAGTAACTGCCTTCTCCAAACAGAAGCTAATCAAGTAGTGTATTTTCTGTAGATAGCAGTATTTGTGGACAATTTCTTGAAGATCATAGAATCTTCTCCACAGGACTTTTTTCATGGTATTTCCGTTTCTAAACTATGCTTTCATTAGTGTCTTCTGCATAAGCTGGTGAGATCAGCTCCGCTTAAATGCTATTCTGCTTGGAAAATCAAAGGAGACGCTCGACATACAAGGACATCTTACTTCCCCGTGTGTGTTCACGATTGCTGACACTGCTAGAAGTTCATTCATTCTCCACTGTAATGTGGGAGTGTCTCCAGAGTTCCTCTAAATCATAGATGGCAGCACGCCTATCACAGTATCACTCTAAAAATGAAAATTGCCAGAATGGAACACCTGTGTAATTTCCAATACCACCTGTGTGAGAAATCATGATGGATGAAGGCAGAAGGAGCCAAATACCCAGTTCACTGACTGGATATGGAATGTTATTTCTAAATCTTTCTTCTAGCAATCTCCCTTGATATCTAGTCAGCATTTGAAATCTGATAGCTAAATGAATTACAATTTATACAAATCATAATATCTGCATTTTCCCTTTCAATGCAGTGTGCCTAAGATAGGGCATGTAGGATACTATGAAATTTTGGGTCAAACCCCAGAAAATGTATGAGGAGTTGTGCTCTTGAGCTAGTTAATAAAAAACCTGTTATTTATTATAACACATATTTTGACATTTGTATTCCCCTGAAATCTTCCAAAATTAACTTTGTTGGAAAAAATTCCCGCAGATAGAGGACTGCTGGAGACTTTAGTGAGCTGAAGCAGCTGCAACAACTGCACCTATGACAGGATAATGAAAAAACAGTTCAGGCTGGACTTTCTCTCTTTTATGTGGACTAGCAGTTTATTCCAGCCCTCCATTCCTCTGCAGCACCTTCATCTCAACTTTGGAGCATACTTGGGCTATTCCTTTATCTGCTTTTATTTAGCTCCTGGTGCCTTGCATGAAAACACTGATTTAGTCTGTTTTCATCAGACTGAGCCCATCACTGCCCCCGCTTTCCATGTGTTTTGGCCAGAACTGCAGCAGCCTGAAATCTTAATGGGACATTGTGCAGCACTGTGCACGGGGGCAAGTTGTCAGCACAGAAAAACTGGTACAATAAATGTAATTATAGCACATAACATTGAAATAGGAGAAACTGGTGTATAAGAGTCTATTAGTAGGGTAGAACTTTTCACATATGGGTTTTGCTTCCAAAAGCATAACCAGACATTAAAGAAATAAAAGGTACTCAACTGTAGCATGACGTTATTTTGCATCTTCTGTCCAGCTGCTCCTACTGGAAAGTCCGTTTCATTTTGTGACCTTCACTGTAGCCTGCAAGGTTGTTTAAAATTCCAGTGTCAGCAGTAATTTGAAATGACAGATGAAAACCTGAAATAGGTTTTTAGTTAATAATTGGCATGAAGAATTAATCTGAGGTTATTTACAAAACTTACTGGGCTTATATTTCTCTTTGATGAGGCTGTGAAGGTCTCCCATCTCACCAGCTGTGAAGCCTGTACAGTATTTGATGATTATGACTGGACACAGCTAAGGCACCTCCTGAACAACCTGGGTGAGATCACAGAGTGCACCATAGACAATGGTGATGTGAAGGAATGAGATTGTTCGTGTCTTTTTCCATTGGGCACCCACTGGTGTGTGAGAATTGGAGTGTGGAGTGAGGGAATTGCTGTCCAGCCTCGACCCTACTGACCACCTTTTAAAAATTTTTAGTTCTTTCTAAGTAAGGCTAGATGGAAGTTGTTACTCTAAAAAATATAATATCTCTTGGTGTATTTTTTCCACTTTGAAATATACTTAGCAGAAGATGCAGTATTGCAAATAATTTAAATTACCACTCTAATGGCCACATTAATGCTATGTCAAATGGAATGATCTTTCCTCAGGGACTCAGTGTGAAGCTTTACCATAATGCTGATGTTTTGGTACAGTGTTTAATTTCAGATTTTCATATTTTTCATCATTGTTATCATCATTAATCTATCAGTTTCTCAGCTGACACAACAGATCTTTTAGTACACATTGTTCAGGGGGAAAGCTGAGACAGTTTGACACTTGAAAAAAGTTCATTTTCATGCTTAAACATTAGACTTTTCGATGTGTCACTATTAGACATGCAGAAGTATTAACTGGTGAAACCTTGAAATTTAATGCTTGAATATGGGCATCCAAATTTGAAAATGTTGATCAATTTGAGTTGTCCAAAGCTATTCAAGATGCCTGTAGTCAAGGTGAAAAGTGAGCTTGACTATCTCACCTCCCATTCTTGCAGCTTATTTACTACACCTGCCCCTACCTGCACTGTCATTTTCTAAGCAGTTATTTCCAGCTGATTTCAGATTCACATCACTGCACCGTCCTGTATTTTGCAAATTAGTCACTATTTTTTGTCTGTAATAGTCTTTCACAGACAGTATGAATAAGTCTGTCACATCACTGCAGCCCTGATATAAGGGATACATTTTGGGCCACGTGCCGGGAATGGGCTTTGGTGCTCAGCACACCACGTCACAGGTGAAGGAAAACTGGGGAGCAGGAGAGAAGCAAGAGGCGAGCTGGGCTGGTGTTTTAAAGACTTGGAATTTTTTTTCCCCCAGTATATGAAGTAAATTCCAATTCCGTGGGTTAAATTCACAGGGAGTTTATCACATCTTCCAAATTGCTAATAAAGATAGTAATTTGAGCTTAATGCTGAATCATCCAGCTTCATCTGAGTAAACCAGACCAGGCTTTCAAATGGGAAATGTCTGGAATGAGGTATCATAGTACTGTGAGGGTCACTGAGGCCTCCTAAATACCTGTAAATAAGGATTTGTCTGTGATTTTGTAGAGGATTTTAGAGAATCACTTTGATGCTAGTATTTTTTGTTTTGTTTCATGGATCATTTTGCAAAACATCGCTAATGTTACATTTGTTGATCTCCAAGAAGGTTATTTTTAGAAAGATGACTAGAGTTGTGGGAATAATAACTATTTTGGCATAACAGCCACAATAAAATAAAAAGGCACAAAAATACACTTGGCTTGGTCTGAAACAAATTTCACTTCAGAACAATCCAAACAAATTCTTTTGCTACTGGTTTCTTTATTTGGAGGATAACATCAACCCTTCAAGACATAGGTCTTTAGAAAATATCAGGTTTTAAGTGCACTTGCGAAACACTGCATTTTAAAATAATTTAACATCTCTCATTTTACCTTGTCAGTCCAGAATATAAATCCTTTCTTTCCCTTTTCACACGCTGCTTACACTAAGAAAAAAAAGATAGAAACATAGAAATAATACCAAAATCTTAAATCACTGGAAGAGGGAATAAATTAAACAGTGACCTGGCAGTCAGAAGCACTTCTGGCAGGTCTTTCATATGTTGGAAAATCAGGTCAGCTTCTCAGGTTTCTATCATTTTACCATGACACCCGAAAGAAAGTACAAGCATACAACTGGTACTGAAAAGCTGTAGGTGTCACATACCCACACCATTTAACCTGTGGCCTTCCTCTCCTCTCCTCTCCTCTCCTCTCCTCTCCTCTCCTNTCGTATGTTGGAAAATCAGGTCAGCTTCTCAGGTTTCTATCATTTTACCATGACACCCGAAAGAAAGTACAAGCATACAACTTGTACTGAAAAGCTGTAGGTGTCCCATCCCCACACCATTTAACCTGTGGCTCTCCTCTCCTCTCCTCTCCTCTCCATTGTATCTATGACTGGTGAGGAAAGGCAGGGCTGAGCTGCTGCGCTACTGTGAGCATGCAGGGGAGATCCAGGATGGCAATAGCTGCTTCTTGCACTAATTGTATGTTTTACGAAATCGAGGGCAATCTATTTGTTGACTTAGAGATGGAACTGACTCATATTTTGATGGACTCAGGTTTTCCGTCAGTAGGGTTTCTTGACTGGCTCAGTTTATGTTTGTTTGGAGATCAAACGCTGAGGATACAGCTTTAAAAATGTAAACAAACAGGAAGCAGATGAGGAGAGGAAAACAAAAGTCTGTTATTTGGGAAGATCTGGCATGAGACAAGGACAGGACTTAATTTCTGCTATTTACTGATTTTCTGTGACTTGTGAATAATCTATGTAAATTTTATTTATAAACAAAAGACAATTTTAATGCATTGCTGTTGATTGATTCCTCAAGTTCTTCCAGACAGGCCCCAAAGACATTAGAGTCTGTAGCTGGCAAAATGATAAACAGTGATTGTCTGAAATTCTATTTAGAAATTAGCCTTGTGCTGTACTTTATCTAGCTGTACTTATTGACTGTCTGGGCAATGTACTTCACATCTTCTGTAGCCCAATGAATCACAGTATGTTATTAAAAAATCAGTGCTGGCTCTACCATCTCTCATCTCCTAATTGTATGATGCTGCTGAGAGGCTTAAGTAGACTCTGTGTTGCTGCTACACTGCATCCATCGTTGTTTTTGATGTATTTTTGTATAGAAGATAAGGAAATAGGGATGGGACCCCTGTGTGTTTCACACAGAGCTCAGGCAGGGGAGATGAAGAGAGGAACATGACAACGAAGGCACTGTTCTAGCTGTTCCAGTGCAGACTTTTCTTTCAGTACTGAGATGAAAAAGAGGGAAATTTCTCAGCTGATAAGGCATGTAAAGTACATAAAAGAAAATTCCAGGCGTAGTGATAAGCCAAATTTAAGAAAAATATTGGGGAATGTATCTATGTACATATATATCGAAATATATTTATTTATTTATTTATTTATTTATTTGTATACACACACACATACACACATATATATATGTAAAATAAATATATGAATCAACTAGATGTATATGTGTGTATGCAATTATATATCTGTATTTATAAAGTATTTGCAATAAGGAATAATGGTAAAGAGGATCAGATCACATTCAAAAAAATCTAATTGTGTCAAATACTTTTCAGATTTTGAAAATTTTCCCGGGGGAGGAAACTGTGTAGGTCAGGACGTTAGGATTAGATACTGACACACAAATCTTTTAATCTGTGGGATCAGGAAATTCAGCTGTGAGCACAAAAGAGCAGAGTATTTTCACACAAGTAATTCTAACCCTCTCAGGAAAGCTTTAATCCTGTGACTAAGTCCCATGAAGTCTGTGAGATCTGTCTGATAACGATGATAAAGTTTCTGATTATATTATAAGCAGAATAAACAGAATGAAATTCAGCACTGAGCTGTGGAGAGGAGGCTTCCTAGTTTTAATTTGCTTGAAGAGGTATGAGAAACATTAGTGAATATTACTCATTAAATCCATGATTAACCAAAACATAGTTATTCAATAACCTCTTTAATGCACACTGTGAAAAACTTTCCATTTGTTCCAGTTTGTGTTCATAATAATAAAATTGGACAGTGATAAATAGTAAAATGATGAAGAACACATCAGCACTGACATAGCTACATGAAAAGGGGAATCAGTGAAGTGAAAATAGAAAGATATGTGCATATATGAGTTTTGTGTTCAGGAGTACAAATGGAGAGGTTCAGGAGGTGAATGGTTAGGTCTGAAGAATTCCACCAATAAGGGCATCTGTTGCTGAAAATTGATCCTTTTGCCATAACTCTACATGTAAGACTTCAGGAGAAGGATAAAGTAACTTACATGCGGCTTCCAAATTTAACTGAAAGTTCCTCTATATTCAAATTTCCTGACTGGATCAGTATGAACATATAAGTGCATATCCTGAAGCACTTTTTCAAGCCATGAGAAGAGACATCTCCTGATATTTCTAGGAGAAAAAATTGCTGGAATGGGAATTTTGTCTTGAGGTACTCAGTGGTAATCCTTGCTACCTTTTTGTATACTTTTTGTGTACTTCATTTTAAAATAGAAACATTGGAAGTGACGCATCAGTCAATTAAAAAATATCTATGCGAGACATGAATTCATACCTCTCATCCAGAATTATTTTACATGTGTTCAACCTGACAAGGTCAACATAAGTAAGAGTTGTGCTTTAAATGCTCCTATATATTTAATGATATAATTATTTTTCTGTGAAAGCTTTTAAAACCGTACTTTGAAGTAAGATAGTCTCACAGAGAGACATGACACATCTCCATGTACACGTTGTTTCTATGATGTTGTCCCTGCCCACTCCTTGGTTAATGTTGTCTACCAGGCAGGTGGGTTAAGAAAATCCTTTCCTACTCTAAATGGCCTCAATCTGAATAGTGCACTCCCAAAAATTAGCCTTTCACTTCATTGTGATGATGATGGCTCACTGATCCTTTGGAGGTCTACTCCAGACCAGACTCTGTCTATTGGGATATACAGATAAAGCATACAAAATGAGGTCAGAACCCCTTTTGCTGACTTTTGTTGGTTTTCACTGTGTTTAGAATGAGTCACAGGAGACAGTCACCCAAATGCTGTTCTGTAAATTGATGCCTTTTGATGGAATCAGGTGTTAGACCCTTCCCTCTCTGAATGAGGTTTAAAAGGGACATTTACTTTAGAAAGAGAAATATATGGCCAGCATATTTCTGCCACTAAAAATTCCACTAGCATACTGCTGTATTTTCTGCGATAAAACACAAAATGTGCAATATTCTGCACATTACAATGATTATTATACTAATGCCAACTACCTTATTATCCTATAATTTTCCTTAAATAATTTGATTTTACAATTGGTTGGTTTGCCTCAGCAAATTAAGTAAAGCTGCTAGGAACAAAGATTGGTAATAAACTGTTCTTCACACATGAATCAAAAATTAATTGATGTTCCGAAGTAAATTGTAACTGTAGTGCTTTTTGTAAAGCTGTCCTCTGAGTTCAGTGAATTTGGGAAAGACACATAAAGACAGATGAAAGCACCTCAAAATGTAGGTGACAATGCACCACAGGCTGCTTTCTGGACTTCTATGTAGACTGTGCTTGTGCTGAAGGTCTTTCTTTTAAATACATGGGAATTCCAAAGATTGGGAAAAGGCAAAGAAAAGGAGGTCAAGGGGATATGATTTCTTGAAAGTTTTCTGGAAGCCACTTTCTTGCAGAGAATTTTCTCAGCTCTCCTCCCATGCATTTCTGTATGAGAGGAACTTTGTGACAAAAGATTTGTTGATATGTCTCCAGGATGGTAGATACGTTTGTCTGATTTTTAATAACTAGTTTGCTTTTAAATGAGGTTCAGAGCCCTCAGGATAGCCAGCCATAAACATGTGGTCGCATCTTGCACTTTCAGTGCAGTCCATCAGAGGAAGTGTAGTATAGCATACTTCTGACTTGCTAAAACAATCATTTAATCAAGACCACAATAATCCATCACCTCTGCACAGGCAAAGATCATAATCCAATTCAGAGCATTACTAGTGAGATAAGTAATTTTTATGTTCTCTTATTTGATTTATGGGATGAAGGTGAAATAGTGAGAAGTTGAATAGGATTTCAGATTATGGTGCAGGAATGGAGGTGAGGTGACTGTGTCTATTCTGTCCATCAGCAGTCAATGTCGCCTTCACAAGCACACCACCTTAATTAAAAGGATTTTTTGGTTTTCGTTTTTTTTTTTCCTTGGGTATTTCTTAGGCTTTTATATATATTTGTATGTATACATGGGTTTTGTTTTATTTTCTTTTCTTTTGAGGTGGGGGAAGTAGAAGAGACCAAAGCAATAAAAGTCCTTTGACACTACAGCTTTAAGTAGGATTTCTTGCCAACAGTGTCAGACACTGCATGCCAGGCAGAAGTGGGGTCTTGCAGTACAGCCTCCTCTGTGGTTGGCAGGCAGGAGGTTTACATTTCTTTTGTGGACATATTTTGATTACAGCTGTGACTGAAATTAATAAAACAGCCCTAAGAAAAGTTGCTTATGGACTGAAGCATGAGGTTACTGTTCCCGGTACCTGCCAAGTGCAAACAGTCAGGGAGCCCCTGAAGAGAACAATGTGCCCAGGAAAATCTGAGCCCTGCAGTGGAGGAAAACCAAGCCAGGTTAGGGCAGAGGTGACAACCTGAAGGAAGGGATACATCTCTTGGGTGCTGCTCTTTTTTATTTTGGGCAGCAAGAAAATTTCTATGACTCCTACTCTGTGTTGTCCATGAATCAAGTCAATTTTAAATTGGAACATTCCTCAAATATAGCTGGGCTTACAGGACTAGTCCAAGAGGGGGAGAAAATGGATCCCTAGCTACAGAAATGTAGCAACTTATATTTCTCCTCTGATAGGTTTGATAGCCTTGCAGCTGACCTTCAATGTGAACTCTGATTTAGCCAATAGGTTTCAAAGGCTCCAATGTCCTTTATGTGTATCTGCCCTTTGCCAAAGGATGGCTTATTTGAATTCATGGATGTATATTTTAAAATATAATCTATATACTTGAATTTTTGTTACTGTGCAGCAATATTTTTGTCATCAAGTAGAAAAGTCATTTTAATACATTAGCAAAAAATAAGAGGTGCTATGAACATTTTTGGTATTGCTTTTTCTGCGAAACTGCCTTCTGTATCATATTATTTGGCTTGGCTTTCCATCTCTTTAGGACAAAACCCACAACCCTATAAAATTATTTTTGTAACATAATTGCAATTGTAATTTTATTTCTCTCATTGTTGAAAAATAACATTTATAAATCTTATTTCTAGATATGAGAGTAATATAACATTCTTTGCTATTAAAGGAATAGTTAAGACTGGGTATATAACCATGAAGTTGAAATTTATACCAGTTGAGAGGTTTTGGAATGCGACAGCTGAAACTCAGTTTCCTGCAGAGAAGGATTTATGAAATACTACAGGGGGCAGGGAAGGATGCATTACAATATGGCCTTTCCCACAGAGAGGGATCTTACAGAAATCTAACCTAAAATTGCCTTGCCTGTATATGCATCTAAAATGAAACACACCTCATTTACCTGCCTGGACCTTTTACTTTACCTCAGAGAAACCACAAGAAAAACCTGTAAGAATTCTATATTCTTCATATATGACTGACTACTTTGGAATCTACTAAATTAAGCTAAGACTTTCTGGTGGAATTCCTGACTTCTGCTCTATTTTTGAGTCAGTCTTTTTCTGAAAGACCTTGTAGATAATCTATTCCTCTGTGCCTATTTAACCAAACAGGGCACATTTATGTGACCACTGCATTAGCTTTCCCTGAAGCAGCTGAGGAAGCAACGTTTTTTCTCACAGTGAGAGTAGAACTGCAAAACCAGTTCTGAAGTGGCAAGATATTACTAGACTTTTAGCCAACTTCTTTTACATGTAAATTATTTTAAAAGTACATTTGATGAAAAAAGCTTGTAGGTAGCATGATGTAACAACTCTTTCCAGGCACATATTGTAGTTTGCTCCTATGATTGTCAGGCTTATTATTGCTGTGTTAAGACCTTCAAATTATTCCTGGTACTGTGTGCTTGTTAGGAGACTCCTCACTGTGATTTCAGCTTGACTTTGACCCTCACACTTAGGTCTCTTATGTCTGCTCTCCCACTGCTGTTGTGTTTGTAGTGGAGACAGCTCAGCTACCCAGGTAAAATGCTTCATGGTTTGGCTCTTTTTACCTTCCCTGACATTTGATGCTGCTGTCTATTGGACACGGGTGACTGGCAGAGAGAAAGGGGACACTCAATCTGCCCCTCTGCTGTAGATTGCCTCTGTCTTCAAGCCAGAGCAGAAGTGACCCAGCCTGCAGAAGAAAGCTCTCTGGAAAGGAGCCTGGAGGATTTCTCTCAGGACAAGGGTCTATCATTAGGATCTACCATTACAAGTAACAAATTGAACAGATGATGACCACCACCTGAAGTGTTTGTCCCATCATGTGGGACTTGCATTTGACTTATTGGGCTTGAATGTGCTGTTTTCAGTCACATGTAAGCAAGACGAGGCAGCTACTCTTCAGTTATGTGTTCAGTGCTTCATTGTGCAACACCACAAAACCACAACTTTGAAGACAGAAAGTAAATTGGCTAAGCAAGGTTACATTTTTAGGGCAGAGAGAGGGATACGTGGCTGAGGGAAACTTTAGGAAGGCATATTTTACTCACTTTCATAACATTATCATGGCAAACAAAAAGAATTTTTCATCACCATCTGGTGTCAACTACTTCACAAATTTGTGATGAAGATAGAGAGGAAAAAAGAGGACACCAGAAAATTCAAAGTGTTTCAAAGAAGGATTTCTTCTTGAAACATCAATGCTGACACACAGAAACAGATGGATGCCCCAAAAGAATATTATGATTTTCTTTCACCACTTTGCATAATGTGTCTGCAAGCATAAATAAATGTCTATGAATTTATGCCTGCAGGTGTACAGAGATACCACTGCTGTTGGAGAGCAAGAAACAAACCTTTTACATCATTGTAGCAGTAGTACCTAGGAATAGCCCAGGAGACTCTTCCAGAAAGCGTGTTGAGACACACTCATCAAGGTTTATGGGTGGGGACAGTTCACAGTTGGTGGATATTCTGGTTAAAGATGCTCTTGGGGACAAATAAATCAAAATAAGAGAAAGACAGAAAACTAAAAAAACAGGAAAGGGAAAATTCTACTCAATGTGTTTCTGAGAATAGCAGGGACAGAATCCCAGATAGGTATCCTTCCCTGAGGACTCTCTGAGTGACAGCAAACCATAGTGATGATGATGATTCTGGTGAGTTTTTGACATCTTTCCCCTAATGCTATGTGTATTTATTATTAGGATCCACACAAACTCCTTCTGGGTTGTTTCCAATTAAAATGTTCTTGATGTTAACTGGAGTATGCGGGTTAGGTGTCAGTGCTGCACGCTGATTAGTTGTTATGCTTCTGTGCACATCAAAAATGGAATCATATTTTTTGAGGATTTAGATGGCTCTTAACTGCTTCCTTGTGCCCTGCACTTTGTATTTTTCTTAAATATATATATATATAATATATGTATAAAATAAAAAAGGGAATGAAAGGGGGAGGCTAGGAGAGGAAGGAATCACCTGCCAGTGATGCCCATGATATTGAACAAGACAACCTGTCATGACAACACCAGCAAGATTCGCAAGTGCAAAGCTGCAAGAATAACAACAAGAATATAATAGGATGGGAAGAATAAGGGGAAAATTTTGACACAGAGGCCTTGGAAATGCTTCCTCAATGGCTTAGGTATGAGATTACAAAGCTGTGAATAGTAAGTTCTTACCATTACTCTGACTAATGCACCATAGTACCAAAGATAGTGGAACAAGAAAGATTTGGCTTTTATTACATCTGAATCCTTGGAAAGAAACAGATGCACTTGAGGGGCAGGTATAGAGAGTCTGAGGACATTTGTCAAGGCTCAATTCAGCAGAGCATTGATGTGCAGGGGTGTTTTATTCATACAGTCAGCTGGTTTCTAGGACTCTGGGGATGCTCTGTGTCCATGGGGAGGAAAGCAAGCCATCAGTGAGAGCTGGTGTGCCTTGGTTTCTTGCATAAATCTGGTGGTGTTTTTCTGCCATATCAGCCTTCTCCAAGAAGAAGTACGTGGAAGGGATACCTCCTTAGTGGCTGTGTAGCAACAGACTTGGATACTGTAAAAATGGCAAGTATATTTGTAATTTGAGTGGATGATTCTTCATTATGACTCCTTTACAGGTAGATTAGTCATAAGCAGCAAGGACACTACAAGAAACTTTTACCTACAGATTGCAGGGGCATCCCTGAGACACAGCACAATACTATCCACAGGAGAAGTGCACTAATATTGCACCTCTCAGATGTCTAATTTTCCTGCTGCTCAGGCACTTGTATAACATGTGATTGCCTACAGCTTCAACACCAGATTATGCTGGTGTTAACGTGTGTCCTGGGTTTGGCCAGGCCAGGATAAATTTTGCAGTAGGCAGGAGGGGGCATGGCCAGGACACAGGCTATTCTATACCATCTCATGTCATTGCTGGGGGGAGGTAAAGAGATTTTCTTCTTGAGAGAAGGGGTTCCTTCCAGTGGAGAAAACCTGGCAGAGGGAGCTGTCTGGTATTGTCTATCATTGGGGAGTTTTTCCATGTAAATCACTTCTTTTCTTACACCTTTTGTTAATAATATAGTTGCTGTTACCGTTCATTTTCTTATCTCACTGCTGTTTCCAGTAAATTGTTCTTATCTCAACACGTGACCTTTGTCTTTTGTGCTTCCAACTGAAGGGTTAGGAGGGAGAGTGGTGTGGGGTTTTTTTTTGTGGGAGTACATTGCTAGAGAATACCATTTCTCAACCACAACAACATGGGACTGGAATAGAAAGACAGAACAGAGAAGTGAAGGACACGAGTCATCAAGGACTGGAGCTGGATAGAAAATGGCTAGTGGGCCATCCACTGACATTTCCAGTTTCAGAACAGATTACCCCGACTCAGCAAAGTGTCTGTGACCATCTTTGCCACACAAAAATGTCTGGGGAATTCACCATGACTCACCCCCACTTTTAACAATTACAGATGTCATTTTTCTTTGGGTAACTCTGCTCATACAGCTGACCTTAAGGTATTAAGGTGACCCCTAAAGATGTGTGAGAACTCTCACTATCTTTTTGTGCATTTTTGTATTTTAGCTCAGAATTTTCCATAAGGTGGGGTGAGATGATGAACATTCAGTTTCTTTTTTCCTGAATGCTGAGAGAAATTATCTTGTGTCATCTCCACGGTGTCTCCACCAAAACTGAATGAGTAATGAGTTTTAAAACAAAAGCACAAAACATTTTCCACTTCAGTTATGGATTTTTAGTAATGACCAATATTATGTCTTTTCTCTTTCCCCTCCAGGAAGCCTGTTTTATAGCAGTGCTCTGAAAGTGTCACAGCAAGTGCTACCGGTTCTGTATGTGGAGGTGAGGACAATATCCTCAGGGATGTGGCAGCACACGACCTGTGCAGCTCTTCTTGCTCTTCTTGCTTGCACACAAATATTCATATTCCATCCTACAAATACAGAAGACAGGTGGAATATGATGGATCTGGATGTACTAGTACCTCTCTTCTGTAGTCTCTGAGGCTGCTGAAAGTTATTGTTTCCGTGAATAAGTTATTTTGACTGGGCCTTTCTACTTGCTTTGCTATTTTTCTTGCAATCATGTTGCTCTGATTTTCACTGGGAAATAAGCCATACGTAATATTTTTTAGCATTTTGCTTAGTAGGTGTTGGCCTAAGATAGGGATTCCCATCTGCTGTTGACCTTGGAAGATTTGTCTAGACTTTGGTCCGAGGGTGAAGGGCTACAAAGGGCCAATCAGCCACCATGGAGAACCGCTCCGAATGGCAGCACACACTAGATCCTGCCCACAAAATACTTACATAGCTCTAGATCAGAGTGTATCTCAACCCTGCACTCGTGTTAGACACCGATGTCTTGGGGAAAGCATTTTGTGGAGGTAAAGAGGACATTAGCTTTTGTTACTGTTTTTTGCCCTGAATAGATGGCAATTCACATATTCTCTAGCTGCAGCACAGCACCCTAATTTCTCTTCAGCTCCTTCATCATGTCCTGCCATGGGGACAAACCTCTGTATTTTCAGGCTCAGGAAGATGAAGAGAACACTCCTGTGCATGCTACCTAACACTGGGGTTATTTCTGCCCCGGTTCCAAGACTGGGGACGTCTAGAAAGACCTAGATCTAGGCAAATCTAGAAACCACAAAAATCCGCAGGACAAACTCCGGTCTGACATTGCTCTTGTATGAGTAAGTCCTCTCAGGTGCAGTGTGTTGGGCTCAGAGCTGGTTAGAGTCAGGTGGAATCTGAGGTACATTTTATGGGTTAGCTCAGTGCTAAGTGCAGAGACACCTGTAACTTTCTCTGCTGAGTTTCCTGTCTCTTTCACAAATCCCACAGTGTTTCTCATCACTGGTTTTGGTCTCGTGGAATAGGGAAGACTTCAGACTATTTGGGGTTTTCTAATGGTGACTGTATTAAAGCTAGAAAGCAATCGCCCCGATTTAAATATAAATTTGTTGGATCAATCTCAGAATATAGGATAATGTTATTTTAATTTGGAAATCTGAGATGACTCTAGCCAGTGTGTTTTAGCAAAGCACACTGAAGTATTTAATTTAGCAAAGAGTGTTTACAAGAAGAAAAATTAAACAATCATATAGGGGTTTACATAAATAGCAATTAAATATATGAAGGTATTAAACATCTCATATTTTATGTTAATGCATAAGAGGCTTGTTCCTAAACTCAGTGTTCCCAGCCATAAATGGAACATTAGGTGGAAATTTCACAGAACAGTTCTAAGCATGTAAAGAAGATAAGTTTATAGCCCCAATACAAAATAATGTAAGTATTACACCACATGGTAATTCTTACTGAATTGAAACTGGATTTAGTTTAGGTAGATTCACTGTAATAGAAGATTTCAAGACTGTGTGATGTATTAGCATCCATCTGTTTAAAGAGAAGTTAATTGTCATAAAACAAAAATACAGTCCAGAAAATTACATAAAACAACTGTTAATTAATCAAAATTTGTTTTAAAGTGAAAAGCAATTGGAAAGTATTCTAAGAACTGTTCTTCCAGGGACACAATAACACCAAGCTTTATTAAAGGCCAGAGAAAGAGAGAAATTAATAACTACAGCTGAGTAGCTGTAAAACTGAAGTGAAAGGAAAAGGCTGCCATGCTTTATCAAAGCATGCAGATCCATTTAAATGTTTTTTTAAAAGAGTCACTCTATTTTCACCTTGAACTAAGGTATCATCTTTAAATAACCAAGGAGATGCACAAAAGGGAAAGAATGCTTACTTGTTCAGGAGTTGCAGGGAGATACAATGATTAGAAACTCTTAATTTAAAAAAACCCAAAGACACAACCTTTCTAATTCCTTCATGCTTGGCAAGTTTGCTTTAAAAACTGGATTGAAAGGTCAGTTAATTAAGAAATCAGCTAGAATACCAGAATGTTAGTGACATAAAGAGGCTAGGCAGGTTTTTCATACGGAATATTTCTTTCATAAAATGCAGATGTACAGAGAGGTGTCAAAAAGGCTTTAAGGCATGCCAGTCTGACTTTGCTTCTGCACAGTTCTCCTTGAAGAAATTTAATTTCACATGGGATGTTAAGACTCAAATCAGAGTTCTTTTTTGCTAATTCATAATGTTTTATCTGCCTGACCACCTGCGGGAAAACTTTACACTATTTTTGACATATCATTAGCACAGACCTCAGGTTCCCAGCTACTAACTGTGTCTATTTTATCTCTGCTGTCAAACTTGTTCACAGTGTGGGCAGTCTCTTTTGGATCTTCAAGGATAACTGGGAAGTGTTTTATTGCCCCTGCAGAGCTCCATATTGGCTCTTGTGTTGCTTAGGGTTTATATGCTGACTATAATACACTAACAAGTCATCTAAACATTGTGAACAACACAAGCAAATTCATTTCCAAGTGCATGTTCTCCATTTTTCTATGAATACAATCTACCCCTAGGAAATAAAAAAGAGGCAGAAAAGGAAACAGTGAAGCAACTCTTTCCACCTCTTTAGGTTTTCTCTTCTTCCTCTAGAACAGATTTTCTTCACCTAGCAGAAGCCAAGTTTCTCAGGAACAGGTGTAAACTTATTACTCCGCATATATCCATGCTGAGAAGTATAAAAAGTAGAACAGATGCATTAGCTATAAGAAAAGTTGTATCCAAGCAGAAGTTTTGTTCATAGAACATTTCAGCTGTGAATGCTGCTTCTTAGATAAGAACTTCAGAAAAAGTGCTTCGGTATTCACTTAGCTCTTCAACTTCCTTTCAGTTTTCCTGGGCAGTGAAGTGGATTTGTTTCCAACAAAACCTCTTGTAGAAGCCAAGAACCTGCAGTTGTGCAGAGCTTAAGGGTTGTAAAAGGGTTTTCAGTGTGTTTGTGTCCTTCCTATATGGAGCTCTAGAGTATGAGTGCCTGTTTTCCTTTGCTCTTGGTGTATTTCCGTAAGTGCGGCACGGGTTCATAGCAGAATACTTTTGAGACAAGTGGATGCAGAGGATGAGTATTTCTCAGAATGTGAGATCTTATTTCTGAAATGGTGCATGATTGAGTGCATGGTTACCAGCTACCCACACTGTGGCAAATAAATCTCTCCTTTTCAGCTTTTATCTTTTTAACTTTGTAAAATATTTCTTGAAAGTACTCTTAGGTGTATCATAAGCAAACATTATTCTTTTTTTTTTTTTTTGGAGTGGGATTGTTCTTGTCTTGTAAGAACATGGAAGGAAGAGTAAAATAAAGGATCTCACACATTATAGGACTGTGACATCATGAGTTTGAGAACCCTGGAACCTGGTTTCACTGAGGATTTTATAGAGCTGTTTGTACATCATCAAGCATAATAACTCTTACCAAGTTTGAGTTTTTTCTGGTTTCCTCCTGTTAAAAAGTCCCTACACTCTACAGGCTATTCTATGAATCCATTTCTGCAGCCGTTCTTAAGATTTACTTATATAGAACAAAATTTGCTTATGTCTAGTGGAAATGCTTCATCTGATGTGTTCCTAAATTTTTTTTCCCCCACAACATTATGTTGGTATCTTATAGACACCAAAACACGAATAGCTTGGTTGCCATCATTCCAAATCAATAAGCGCCAGAAGTTCTTGCTGTTAAGTCCAGAACACATGCTTTGAAACAAGAATGTAATATCCAGTTCTGTATGTTCCCATTAAAAAGTGCTTCTAACAACCATAAACAGCCCACACCAGGAAAAAAGAAAACAGGTTGTGTAGTATAAAAGAAGTGTCCCATGTTCCGTGTTAATCTGAGTGAATCTGTTTGCAACAGCAATATGTGGCTTATTACTGCATGTCAGAATTATTTGTAACTAGGGACAGTACAGGTGAGTGACTGGAAGATAGATGGATATTATGCATAGTCAATTAAACAGCTTCAAGGTTCAAATTGAAGTCCTTCTAGTACACACATCAACAGCAGTGTTCTGTAACTGCCATGACCTCTTTTGGTGTCACTTTCACAGCTCAACCACAAGGTTTCAGAAAAATTTTTGGAGCTTTAGGAAAAAAACCCGAGATTTCTGAACTGCCTAGATTACTTAATACATATTTTCCAGATTCTTTTGACTCACAGCTGGTATTTGCCATGGCTTTCCATGGTGCTAAAAGCAACCATCAGACACAATAAATGATTAATATATGTGGTATTTGTACAACAACGGTGGCTTGAAGTCTGTCCTTGCAATTTGAATGGTTCTTGCAATTAATTCTCTGTTTAGAAGGATCATAAATAATGTTCAGCATTGTAGTACAGGAAGACTAAAGCAGAATTGTTTGCTGAAATCTGCTTCACACTGTCATGTCTAGGTCTGCAGAACAGTTTGTAGTGACAGAAAAATGTCCCGCAAGGTTCCTTATCATCATCTTTGCAAGATGATATGCATGTCACAGTCACTGCATCAATGAAGAGCTCTGTCCTCAAACTCTCCCCTTTCCAGGGTCCCAGGAGAATACAGGGGGGCCAGGAAGGGAGTAGTGGTGTCTGAGTATCCTGAGATGCCTGTGAGGCTCAGCTGCCTGAGAAACACATCTCAGAACTTGTCTCCTCTCACCCAGAGCCACCCAAGAATTAAGCTCACTTTCTGAATGAATGAAATTCGGGGCTGTATTTCTCCTGAAATTATTACTGGGATTTGCTGGCTTCATTTTTGCTCATTTGTCTTTGAAAGGAGTTGGTAATTCCAAAGAAGTGGTTATTTTCCTTTTTACACCTCCTCTCCCCACTCATTTTCAGAGGACCATGAGTAAATACTTGACCAGGCCTTCACGACTATGGAAAACATGACTTCTGGAGTGTTTCCTGGTCTATGGTGGACAGCTTACAGCGCCTTTGTCTCTTCTGCCCCTCAGCTCTGCCAGTAGATTCAGAGAATGTCACCAGCATGACGCCATCCCTCCAAGAGGAATTGCCAAGACCACATGGCAACTGGCATTCAGTCTTATGAAAATTATAGGAAAGATCTCTTACTCTGGCCAGGTTCCTTCTCTGAAAAATAGCTTTGTTGATGATAAAGTATTTGTCATTTTGCCTGTGTAGTTGCTATACTGGTACACAGGAGGTCCTGATTTTAAAACACACGTAGTAATAAGGAAATATCTACAGCCCACAATAAATTACCACTGCAGATAGGGTAGAGATGTGTTTATGGCTTATCAGAGCTGGATGTGTTCTCTGAATGGACCTATTTTGATTAGAGTTGCTGCCATTCCTCATCTTGCTTTGGAAGGAAGTCAGAGGCTATAAGGTGGTTCAGGATACTTAGTACTTAGACCAGCCTAAAGATGCCATTACTTCCATATCATATCCATGGGTGTAGGAAGCTTTCTGAAAAGGATTTAGAATTTTGTGACTACTCGCTATCCAGGCATTCTCATGAAATTACTTTCCCTTGCCTGTTGTGCTGAGGAGGAACAGGAAACCTGGAAATGTGCTAAGGCTTTGCTGACATATGGAATTCAAGCTGCTCTGAGAGTAGAGATGGAAGGAGCCATTCCTGGTCACAGAAGGGATCTGTGAGTAAGGTTACTGTAGCCTGCCTACTTTCATTCTGATGGGAAGTCATGAATCTCTTGCTGTACAGATACTTACTAGTATACCATATAACATATAAAAATAGTAGATAAAAGAGGCTACTTTAGCCATGTGCCAGGCTTTAAACCTCTTAACTAAGGAAAAAACTTGGCAGTTCAGAGACTAGGCAGGCCAGTGGAGAAATCGAATGATCCCCACAGCAACACCATTTCTCTGCAGTGTGGGAACCTGACTTCAACATAAGTACATTCTGATTCTTATAGTCATAGGAATCTAGCCAAAATCCAATCACAGCCAGAAGCACTTCTTTCTTATCTCATATATTGGAAATAGGACAGGAATCATAAAACTGGGTAGAATTATTTGTGCATATATTTTAGCAGACATTTGCTAGTGTACTATTTATGAACAAATATGTATCTTTTAAGAAGTTTGGCTCTGGTGACTGGTATTTTCATAACTGGTTTGAAAGAAGCACCAAAAAGCTGCTGTGTGGAATCCTAACACTCACTACTGTTGCATTTTAAAATGCTTCTGTGTTTGTGCTTTTGGAAGAAAAAAGTCTTACTAAATATTTTAGCAGTTCTCTCCCTGAGACCTCAGTGCAGAGGCCCTTAGGCTAAAAATGTGCATTTACAGGCAGAATGGCTCCCATAGTCTCTGAAGGTACCACTGAGTTAGACAGGCTACTAATCATGGTCTAGATTTTCAGCAGTGGCTCATGTTCCCCTGACTGAAATTACTGATGTGCTTTGGCGCTATTTGGAAATATATGCCAAAAATTAGAGTTTTCTGTGCTCACAGATCCTAGCCTAAACTGTGACTGCATGCATAGGTGCTGCTTTTAAAAAACATTGTGAATGTCATAATTTCTCCATAAATTATTTCCGAAGAAATATACCAAGAAATGGGTTTCCTCAGTTTGTTATTTTAAATTTCTATGTTGACTCCTGTGCTTTTCTAACAATTTCTTTTCAGCTTTTAACTCAGCGTAGTGCTGACAATTATGAAATTGTCTTGTCTTATTCATGTAAATCATTAAAACAGCGCCCTTTCCTGCCACTGGTGCAGTGGACAGTCACAAAAGGTTTTCTTCCAATTACATGCCCCACTGGGCCCTTTCTAATTTGAATATCCTCTCATTTTCTCATTTTTCCTTTGTTATAAGTTGTCAATATTGCAACTCAGTGAAGTTGTGTCAGACTCATGGTAGGTATTCCCAAGAGATGCGGTGCTTCTTGAAATGCTGAAGTCTGAAAATCAATTGGTTTTAAAAGGGCGTAACAGAGGGGTTTTGTGTGATTCTTCACCTCCTGGCAGGGATTCTGTGTGGCTGTACTCTGGTTTTTATGTAGCTGTAAATGTAGTTACTCAGCAATGCAGCTTTACTGTTTAATTTTTGTCAGTGTTTATTACTCACAATCACAGAGAAAGGTTTTGTTTTACTGGGCACTGTGTAAATAATACCCAAGCTCCACACATGTCCCCCTCCACATCTTGCAGGTGAACAAGCAGCCAAGCAAGGGCTGAAAAAATGTCATTTGTGAAACTCAATTTCTCTCTTCTAAATTGGCAAAATTCACCTGAACGTCAAAAAATCAAAAGGCGTAGGAAATATTTGTTCAGTCCATACGTCAGTGGGTGTTATTCACCTAGAATTAATAGCTGATCAGCTAATAGCTGAATAGCTATCTGCTCTTAAGAAGCTCCTCTTCCCAGGGTGACAGAGCACAATGCATCGCTTCTGACATCATTAAGGGCTGTGTCTGAAAGTGATATATTTCAGTAGGAAATTTTAAGCAGAAATAGAGATGAACATTCTGAAAAAAAATTCCTTCATTCTGAAGTTTTTTATTACTGAACAGCAATTGAAGTGCACTGCATGGGGAGGGAAGAGCACCTGCTTCTACACTAAACTGCCTTCGGGAGGGGATTGCTCACAGCCTTTCCATGGAGGATGGGGCCTCATTATGTGACAGCTATCTGTCACAAGCTGTGGCATAATTTTACTTAACACAATCCTTCAGGGCACATAGTGAATTTTTTCCAGCACGTTGGTTGATGCCCCACTGCTCAGGCTGTGTCTGGGCCCTCTGGATTTTGCAGCAATAAAAGAAGAGTTCAACTCAGACCTGCCTGCAGGGTAGTGTGTAAGGGCTGACTACAGGGTAGCAGGGTCACCTCTTGGTGTTTAATGTCCTGGACTGGCTTGTGCAGCATTTAGGAATTACAGCTGAAGTCTCCAGGGCTCTGTTTAAATCAGTTGTGTGTTGTCTCTAAGTGTGGGACATGTATCCTATGTGCTGATTTGGCATAACTTGTCAAATCACTTTCATGTCCTACACTCTTCAGGACAACAAAAGTGTTTTGACTTACTCTGATGTCAGGAAATTCAAAATCAAATTTGCAGCATTTTTTCTCTAGTCTGGAGAGAAAACTTCAGAAGTTTTCTTCACATGAGGTTAAATGTATAATTGAATTGTCCTACCCTGTAGGGTTGCTCTTTTTATTTTTTCTTTTTAATAGTGGAAGAGTCAGCTGTCTATATGCAGTTCAAAATGAAATGCTTACAAGTCCTTGACTAGTGAACTTTATTATGGAGATGGAAACCTGCCAGCAAGGAGTCAGGGTTAGCCAATATTTGTCTGAAGTGTTACAGTCACCTTTACAGCAGCTGAAATCTGTGTTTTGGGCACTAAGAGGAATGTGATTTTTTCTTAAGAGAGAAGAGTGAGGGCTTTACACAGACGCAGTCAATTATGCAGTTTTCTCGAAAATGAGCCAATCACTCATTTTAATGAGGTGAATTTCAACTTGGATATAAGTATGTCCTTGACATTTTTTAGTAGCAGTGACATTATCCGAGCAGCTTGTTCTAAGAGATCAGCAATGCAGCTACAAGTACATCTACCTCTACAGGGAAAAAGACTCTAAGCAGGGTGACTTGCTAAGCAAAACCAGTTACAGCTTAGTAGACATTGCCAGGATTCAGTTTTCCTCAGTTCTGTGGGAGTATTTGAGGCAATGAAGCTGCAACAGATGAATGCAAAGGTACAAGGTTCAGAAAACAGCTGTAAGAATTGATGATAAAGTAACAAGCGTTGTGTGATCACACTGGGATTTTGTTCAGTATTGTTATCTCTAGGAACACACTGAAATTTGTGATATCAGCTGGTGAATGCCATCTCTTTTCTCTTCTCTCCTGATATTTTTTTCTTAATTTCAGGTATTTGGAAGTACTCTTCTAATTTATAAATAGTTATAAATTTAATTAGGAAAGAGGTATATTTCTGAGAAGCCTGAATATTTATTCACTATAAAAGAGAAATCTCAGCAAAGTTAGTTTCATTGTATTCGTTACTATAAAAATATCAACTAAGGCACAGCTGTGAGAACGCAAGCCAAGGTTTCAGATGTATTTTGACATTTAACTCAGATTGAACACGCCAGGAAATAGATACCTAAAATATATCTTAATCCACCTTGACAACCTGTGAAAAGGTTAGGGGAGTAGAAGGAAAGATTCACTAGCTGCATTTTACAGATAAGTATTAGAGACAGGGAGTTCAGTGCTGTGCTGCCCCTTTTGAAGCTATCTTGAAGATGAAATAGTTGTATAGTGTATAGGTAATGGCATACCAGAATGGCTTTTTCCGGCAAGAAATACGGCTTCCAAAAAAATCAGTTTTCTTGGGAACATGACTTTACACACCCAATTATTTTTTCATTAGGAAAGAGAGAAAGAGTGAGCCAGCTATGTCTGTGATGCACTAGACCTTGATTTGTTAGATTCTTTGACATCATAAGTTTTTAAAGTGCCATTTCATCTTGATTTAAAATAGAAAAATTTTTATAGTGAGGACAGTCATTCACTGTAACAATGTTCCTAAGGACTTGGTAGAGTCCAACCACTGGAAGTTTCCAAAATGCGATCGGACAGGGTCTCAGATAATCTAATTTACACTCCCTTTTCCAAAAAATGTTGGAAAGCAGATGATCTTTTGAGATCACTTCCAGCCTGTGCCGTTCTATTATTCTATGATAAGCAACAAACTTTTTTCATGTATACCATTGTGTCTTTAGAGGAGCTGTATTTCATACTGCAATTATTGGAAGCAACATCTCACACTTGCCTCTGATTTACAGCTTTCATTCATTTGGGACACTTTATATTTATTTGCTCTAGTTTCAGTTCTTGGGGGTTTTTTGCTAGCTCAATAGCTGTTCTCTCTCCCTGGTGTTTAAACCTTGAGATATTTACAGCATTTAATAACAATACCTCTCAGTGTTTTCTAAGCATAATATAGTCCTTTAACATTCTACGATCAATCAGGTTTTTAAAATTTGATACATTTTAGAAGAAACTGGTTTCACATTAATCAGGATTGTTTTTTAAATTAAAAATTAAATATGCCATACTGACTCAGTTTAAAGTACCTAGCTGCATTTGACTGGCATTTCATTTACCTATGGAAGGGCTTTTTTTGAAATTCACAGTCTCTCCTCAAAGCTCTGCTCCCAGACAAAAATTAAGTTTTCTTGTATTTCATTGCATATATCTTCAAACCAAATAGTCTTTCATCACTAGAGGCACAAGTGTCTATATATGTCATGGAAAAAAACACTTTAACCAGGATGCACTGAAGATGAGGAAAAAGAGAAGAAAATTGTAGAAGAGTTGGGTTGGAAGGGACATTCAAAGGTTATCTAGTCCAATCCCCCTGCAATGGTAGGGTCCTGTCAAACTTGGTCTTGAATGTTTCCAAGAATGGGGTACCTACAACATCTCCAGACAACATGCTCCAGTGGAATGCAACTTTTCCATTTGTTCCAATTGTTTGCCATTATTTTTCACCTTCAGGTTCTAAGTTTGTTGCCAAGATTTGGACTAGTCGGATAGAGTTAATTTTTTATTCCTGCATAGAGAGTTTCTTGTACAGTGCAATCTGTGGACTAGTTTTCCTGTGCAACGTATTATTTCCCTTGATGTTAATCTAAATCTGTTGACACAGTTTTCATCTCTTCTCTTCCTCTGAAGACTCTGCCAGACTTCATATGCTTCTGGTAAACTCTTACATAGCAGAAAATATAACTGCTACAGCATATTTTTCATGTTTGGCCTATGTAATTCTTTTAATGATTTCTCTAGTGGTAAGCATGGAGTGAATGAGCTTACAAAGAGACTACACTTCACTTGACTCAGTATATTCTTCATTTTAGACTTGCGTCACATCACAGGTCTCAGAAATCACACAGGCTCAGGGGTTTACACATGTCCTGAGGGAAATGGGGTCATGTCTAGGAAGGTCCTGACAATACCACTGTTTCAGAAAGGGTATCAACTTTTTGATCAAGATAGCTAAGCATGGTCAGCCTCAACAGGGACATTTCTAAAGCTACAAAATTCTGTTTGCTGCTTATTTTAAATATCCCTGTCTCAAAGTGGATGCAACTCGCTGTGAATTGAGGGGAACATATCCTCCCTATCACCCTGCCAAGCAGCCCATTGTCTTGAAGGACGAGTCAAATGGAAAGCTTCCTATTTCCGATTCAAATTTTCCTGTGTAATAGCAACCTTAGCCGGGTTCTTCTCAAAATATTAGCAAAATTATTTTTTGAAACAAATAGGGAAAGGCTGGTTAATCATCTCTGGCCTGGAAACCCTGCTTCCAGCTTCCTTCCAGTACAAATGGGCTTCCAGAACTACATGGCAGAAAGCCCAGAAGGCCAGTCCCAGCTAGAAAGATTTCCAAGGTTCCCAATTCTGCAGAAAATTCCCCTGCTTTGCATTAGAGGAGCCAGTGATAAATGGCAGAGATAAAAAAATTTGATTCGGGCTTGCTAGGTCTCCATTCTCTAGAGAAGACCATCAGAAAATGTCCGTTTCACGTTGAAAAACCATGTTTACTCCTCATTGCAGTCTGCTGTAATTAACGAGGCAGAAAAATTGGAGCGTGAATGAGATGATTTGCCCAAGCCAAATGGCTGCTTTTCTGCCAAACCTTTCCTACCACCTGACTGATGCAAACCCACTCTTTGGACAGCCTTTATCTGAGCATCTCCCACAGCCTGAAATCGATATACTGCATCTTTTACTCCGTTGTGGTGGTTTGTATATCTTTATGGGACACTTGGATTGCTCTAGTTTGACAATTAAAAAGAAGAGATAGGCAAGCTAGTGCAAATTTGGAAGACTAAGCAATTTCTCTGAAGTAAAATCAAGTATCATGTTCATACTGCCTTTAAACAAACAGAATAGCATATTGTACAAATTGAAAGTAATTTATCTGAAAGCTGCATGACATACCATGAGATACTGGTAATAAAAAGTATCTTAGGTATTGTATTCTTTTACTGCTCAAAACAATCCATGAATGGTTTTTAAACATTTGATCAACATTCAAAATAATTTACAGGAAAATCATAAGTGTGTAAATTTCTCAGTAAAACTCACTTCATATATTCACTACTTCTAAATCAATAATTGTAATTTATGCTTCATAGCCTTAAGCACATTGAGGTGTTTTTCCCTTCAAATTCACTTAGCTGATCAGCCTATACTAGTGTATTACCACGCAAATACATAACTGTGTGCATTGACCATTTTTCTTCTCAAAAAATGTTCTTACGAACAAAACATTACTTACCTGAGGGTTCCACTTCAAGGTGAACAATATTATTCAGAATTGCCTTCAGAAGATGCTTGATCTTTATTTGAAGTTCCTAAACACATTTTTTTGCAATATTTCCATGGCAAAGTGAGTTTCAGGGTTGATTAACATGCAGTAACCTGAAATTTAAAGCCTTTTCTTTGTGATTTTAAATTTATTGGCTACTGAGTTTTAGACTGGGGATATCTTTTGCCTTTTAATTAGATCTTTAATATGGGGAACAGAAAAATTTGGCAGACTACAGTCAGAATTAACAAAAGTAAATACAAGAACCACTGCATGTCCTAGCTTCTGATGAAAAAAATAGAGTGACCAGAAATATGATTTGACTTGCTACATGTTCATGACAAACCATGGATCAGCAAACTATGTGTGCTTCTTGTGGTCTACACTGCACATGCTTCCACTCACTTTGCCTTCAGGATTTTTTTCGGAAGTGCAAACTAGCAAACATTCTTTGGTCGCTTGGGACAGGCTCATAGTAGCTAAGCTATTTTCAGTGATTTAAAATTTAATTGTTTTTCTGGGATATCTTTCCCGGGTGTACTGCAAAATAGTGGTTTTTTTCATCTTTTGCTGTAAGAGCTTTTAAGGTCTTAAATGACCAAGGTGTGGTGTGCCATAGCATCTGTGATTGAATTAGAACAGCATAGCACAGGCACCTGTGGGAAAGATGCGATGAAAGCTCCGTGTGTTTATCTGAAGCAGCCAACAGAAGAATGGAATCATCACAGACACCTTCAGTGGACAACAGAGAAAGACAGAAGCCTTCCCAGATGCTGAACCAACCACTCTGTGTTCATTTTGCTTCATGTTTTGCTTCAGAGCAATCCACTGCCTTCACTCTTATGCTAGCTGGGAATTTCACTTTTATTAAAAAAGCAAATTTGCCTTGGAATCAGCTGTGCCCTACAGAAACCCAGCAAGGGTGCAGACATCAGGCACAGAGAATAGAGGCAGTTGCCAAGGAGAGAAGAGTCACAGGATGAGTGTTTCAGATGGCACCACTGGGGTTTGCCACTATTCTCTGATGGCCGAGCACTGCAGATGCTGTTATGACAGTAAAATGTTACCACAGCACAACTGCTGCTTCTCATCAGCATGAGAACAGAAAAATAAAGCAGAGTCATGCACAAGTTGCAATTAAGTCTATTGTCAAGACCTATGTATTTTTATTGCTAATAATAAAACATTGTTCTTCATACAAATGCCTCATCAACATATTATCCTAGGCAAGCGGCGAGTTCATGTAACCTGGAAATTATGTTATTTCAATAATGGCTGTGGATGCTAGAATGAAAACATTTTAATGCTGCAGAGGGAAATGTCATGACAACAATCACTAATATTGTCTTCACTGTATTAAGCCACAAGCTATGCTGGAAAATTAATATGCTCCATATATTGCTAGGCACACTCAGAGCCACAAGCAGCAACCTTTATTTAAAGCAGGTTTCAAGGGTGACCACAAACAGCAAACTTTATTTAAAGTGGGTTTTAAGGGTGACATTTATTAAAATAAGTTTTTAACTTATCATTTTGCTAAAAAAGTTCTAGCACATTTTGCAGATCAGTGAGGACTTTTGCCCTTTTTTCTTAAAATATGAAACTGTCAGCTCTTGGACCCAGGTAATACAAGTTCTATTTCTATGGCTAGTGTTTGTATTTTACAGGTTTATAATCCTTTGTAGGTCCTGTTCATGTTTCTGGAATTCTCCTTACCAGAATCTGTAAAAAATGGTAATGAAGAAGAAAATTTGAAATACTTTGGCTTTGATTTTACTCTCTGGGAACCCAGACACTTTCTTTTTTCCTCATTGACATAATTTTATATTTTCCCTTTATAGTTGTCAAAAATGGATTTTAGAGTTTATTTTGAGGATGCTGCGATATGCAGACAGGACCTTACTGTTCCACAGCTTGAGTTGATCCATGGTTTCATTACAGACTTCCCTGTTAATGGGGCACACCAAGGACCCATTTTTTCTCTGCCATTAACCCATGTTGTTCCTGACAACAATGGAGCTCTGGAATTCTGTATATGCACCTATGCATGATACAGGCAAATCCTGTTGGATTTTGCAATCTACTGTCCAGCATACACATATATAAAACTGATGATTTTTAGGAATAAAAGGTATAGTTGCTGTGGTGAATAGGAATCTGTATGGTTTACAGTGGTGTTTTAGTTAAGAAGTGCCATACTATTTGCTATCAAACTTAACACAATGCTAAATGATGAATGTTCGTGCTCAGTCAAGACATATTTTTCTAGATTGCCCAGAGAAAGAATGATGACGTGCAAGAGACAGAAAGTTACACTGCTGTTCTAGGTTTGTTGTTACAGGCAGTCACAGCCAGCTCAAAGCAAATAATGTCCTTCTCTTCATACCCTCCAGCCAGTCTGTCTTTCCTGGAAAATGACACAGTATTTTTGCAATCAGATGAAGCAAAATCTCCTAGTAAGTAAATAGGAATTTGCTACACTGCATGAATATTTCTTTTTATGTCCAGACACAATGATCAAGAACTAAATTTTTAAGCTGTGGAAAATTGTGTATGTGCAACAATCGTTAAATGAGAGCATTGAGAAGCTATTAATAACAATCTAGTTTCCTCTGCTAGCAAAAGAGTCAGAGATTTCTTATTTACGGTTATGACCCATGTGTCTACATATATCACTGCAGAGTTTTTGATCTTTATACATAGGTTGAGAGTGTGAGGACTGGAAACAGATGCAGCCGTACATCAGAAATCGCAGAGCTGCGTGTCTGTGTCTGTACCGTGCCATCCACCTGCAGTAGTGATGGGGGGGAAGTACAGGTAGGGATCATTTGTATGTGGAAGAATAATGGATTTTTGGACAGTTTACAGAAAGCACTGTATTTAGAAAAGAAATACAGCCTGTGTTAAAGTTAAGCAAGACGCTGTAATAGAATAACTGTTACGAGCTCTTTCAGCAGGACAAGCTGTGCTGAACTAAAATAGGTAGATGTGGAGCCTGAATTGCCGGGAGGTAGGTGCAAATGTGAGAACCAGCAGTTTACAGAAGAGTCGCCAGTGCTGCTTCACATCCAGGGCTCTGTGGCACACCGTGGTTGATGTCCTGCCTTGGCATAGCTGCTGCCGTGTAGCAGGTATGTCCTGCCTCACTTCCCTGAGGGCAAGGCTGTGATTTTTTACCATGAACCAGCTTGTTCTCTCAAGGTTGAGATTGCCACCTGGATCTCAGTGAGGCAAACTCCGCTTACACTGCTAGGAACAAAGCCATGAGAAAAACAAATGCCTTCCTAATTCTCTTGAGGTGGAGACACCCACCTAATACACTTGAAAGAAGGATTTAAGTGAAGTGACAAGTGGCTGGCACTTGTCTAACCTATTACTTTTAAACACTACAAGTTAATCTCTTTGATTGGAAAGCTTTAGAATTCACTTCCTAAAGAGCTCCCGGTGGCAATCAGTACAAAAGTAAAAATCACCTAAATTGTGTCTCTTCAGAGCCTGACATGAATGAGAAACATGCCCTGAAGTTTGCATGTGTGATACCACAGCAAGAAAGACTGAACAGGGTAAATATTCATGTTCAGTCTTACAGTTTCTTTCAGCAGGTTGTTAATTCCCCTTAAAGAAAAGCTGGGTTCAGATGTAAAAAGCAAAAGCAGAACCTGTTTTTAAAATGCCATTGAAATTTGAGTGAAGCTTCCATTCATCTGCAGCAAGAAAGGCAGCCTTACGATATTAGGAATAGATTCTTTCTGCATCCCAAACAAATCTGGAATACACTTCTTAGGGTGCTGTTAAAATGAGAGTTTGGAGGAAAGATTATGACTGTACACTAGATCAATCTCAGCCTCTAGAGCAGACATTTCTAATTTCCATGAGATTAAATTATGGAAGGTTAAAATGTTGCTTGAATGATGAATAATACATGCTTCAAATATCCTGCATGTGTGTTTCATCACATGAACCAAATGCTGTGGAGATTTCAAATTAAAATTATTATCCGGGTTTTTTTCTCTCTACACTCCATCGTCAATACAAATTAATTAGTTTTACCTTGCTTGCCCTTTTGGTAAGAGCTTTGAATGCTATGAATAGAATTCCATGCTTGACGTCTGGATGTAAACTATTATGGTGATTGAGATTGTATTTCCAAATTTTGTAGAGTAACTGTTATGGTATGCTAGCAAGATACTAAAATATTACTTAACTAGATTAAACATTGCCCATTATTTAAAAGCTTGTATAAAAGAATGTTTTCATCTAGGATCAAGTTTAAATTTCCCAGTATCCACGACAAATCCAAGTATTTTACATCCATCCCTTGCATCCTCTCTAAGGGTACTACTGAAACCTTTATAATGATAACATTATGGTCACATCAACTCTAAACTTCAAATGGAAATACATGTAAGAAGAATTTGCAGTGCCTAAAATAGGATATCTTTGCTAGAGACAAACTTCTTTGAGAAATATGATTTTTAACATTTGGTGAAGTGATTCCTTTCAGCCATGTAGGTGTCTGCAGATAGGAGGTGTTTTACTTTAATGTCTGTAATTGTGTATCTGGAGCCACACATTTCCTTTATGTACACAAAATGAAAGGGCTTCCTCTTTCTATCTCAATCACCACTTATGTCCTTGGTCATATTAAAACTACAAATAGAATCAATCATGCTCCTGATGAGAGGAAATGTGGTGGTGATAATTACATCTCCATTGAATTTCTGTCACTGTTCTAGAGAGGAGAGAAATTGAGTGACAACCTAAATGCATTGTAACAATGCACTGAGAAAATAAATGCAGCTGACACATCACCCACAACAAATGTACTGTGCTCAAAATAATGGATAGGATTTAAACACTTCCTAGCATATTAGATAGCGTTTGCCACAATTTCTTTCCCAGATAACTGGGTTAGGCTTATGACATGGTCATATGGTACCTGATAGACATAAATATGTGTTGGAAAGGAAAGTCGGGTACTCACGCCCCTAAAACCTGTTAATGTAGGCAGATTTCAGAATTATCTAATCTGAAATGGCTAACTCCAGGGAGAATCATTCTTTTGGGAAGATATTCACATTTTAATATATGTAAGATGTCTGCTTCCCCTTTAAGCAGAGTGTATTGCAGTGAAAACATATAATATACCTGTCTTGGACAGCCTTGTGCTAACATATTGCCTTAAAGTGAAAGTGGATGTGAACTGGAAACTGCTTTTCTGTGACAGTGTAAAAAGTAAGAAGAAACATAAATTGAAAAAGCAAAGAGAAACACTTCACCACCTCGATAATCACAGGTTAATGATAAGGAAGATTTATGTTACTATGGATTTCCTCCTAGGTTTCAGTTTTGCGACTGAATTTTCACCTTTATCTTCCTTTCACCTTTTCTACCCTTACCATAGTCTTGGCATTAGTCCAGGGGTCCTGTTTTCCTTCTCACTGTTTGTACATTTCTTTCTCCTCAACAATTGACACACTTTTCAAATGTTTATGTCTTTCCTTCCCTGAAGGGAAGTTAAGAAATTTACGTTTTCTTGGACGGACAGAGATGGCAGCTGGCTCTGTATGAGAAAGACTGAAAATCCGCGATTTGATTAACTGTGGACAGAAGCTAGAAGAGGTGAGAAAGGAGGAAAGGAGTGTTGCAGAATCTGAGAGGAAAAGATGTGAAAGATATGAGGAAAAGAGGACTCAGGGAAGAGAATGGTATCCTTCAGCACCATGACTCAGAAGACACCTAAGCCAGTGCTGATCTTTCCAAGTATGTCAGGAAGGAGGTAATTTAATAACTGAGGGGTTGCCATAAAACTTTTGTCCTGTATGCACTGGCCTTAAGTGTTTGTGTAGTTAACACCTTTAACTCAGCAAAGGGTTCTCCCTACTACTCTACACAAAAGCGAACAGGCCTTTGGATGCAGGCATCAGATCTATTTCAAAGGTTTTATGCATATGGCTGACTGAAAGCTGGCTGATATTCTCTGGCACCTTGTTTAGTCAGATTGTCTCTAATTTCTCTGTGTGTCTGTACACTGTATACCAAAATACTTACATGTGAAGTTTCAGGCAGTTTAGAAGGAAATCCCTTGTCTGCATTTGTGTCTTCAATGTTTCACTCTGTTCTCACCAGTCCTGTGATCATTGTACAGCTGAAAAATACGTGGCTGTTTTTGCTACACAAACAATAAACATTAACTACAGTAGATTGGAACATCTAAAAGAGGCATAAAATGCATCAACACTTTCTCCATGCTGAATTCTTAGTGCTGCCAAAAGTGGAAAATGAGAAGTGTCACCACTACTACTGTCATCCCTTGGCTCTAGCGAGCAATACTGACATTTTTCTGGATGCCAGCTCTATTTTCCTATATTCCTATATGGTATATATTTCCTATATATTCATCTATAGTAAGGAAAACGTAAAGCTACACAGTCTAAGGAAAAAAATGCATGTTCAATGGAAGGTGTCTACTCCGTGCCTCTTCTCCAGCTGCTTCAAGCATGATAGCTCTCAAGTATAAGCATCTCACTTACTTTCTGAAAGTAATACCCAGCAATGATAGCCTCGATCAGTCTCCCACAATAACAAGATAGAGCACCAGCAAACTGGGTTTAGCAGACTTTTCTGATTGCAATGCAGGACCATACATGCCGGCAACAAGCTGAAATATTTAAAAGGGCAAGAAAAGTTCATTAAATGAATCTATATTTGTTTGTTTGTTTATTTTAAACTGAGGGGAGATGAGTTTCTGAGTGTAGGTGTAAGCCAGTATCATTGTAGTGACTTCAGTAAAACTGTTGTCAATTGCAGAGTCAAAATCAAAAGCTACGTTTGGATAGATATTTATGCATCTGGTTCCCATTACAGCAAAAAAAAAGATGCCTAAGTGGCCTTAAATCTGTTCTTTAGGCTTTAAAAACTGAATAGGCAGGGCCTTTCTGAAGTATTTTTACTTTCATGACATGGATCCTGTACAAAGCAATGGAAAAAGCAAACATTTTGAAAATCAATATTGCAAACTGCAAATACATTAGCTTTAAGTGTTTTCCTCTAATGCAGAGATTTTTTAGGACAGTGATCTATTTTATTTTTGTCTTTAAAGGAAAAAAAGCCAACATCTGTCAGGATTAAAACAGATTTATTTTTATTCTCAATTTCATAGCGAACACATTTAGCAAACCTTTTCATCATCTTGCCTACAGTCTTTGATTGTCACCTGGAGAGGAGGTGATCTGGAGTCACACGTGCACACACACCTTGCCTATCAAACAGGCCTCCCTACTCTGTGTGCTGGAACAGTGCTGGTTTCTGTGTTTTCTAGCTGTCATTAATGGTCTAAATGTATGTGCTATATCAAAAAGCACTTTGATTCCTCTGTACTTTTGATAAATTACTGCTCCTTTCTCAACCCTGCACAATAAGTGATGCAAGTAGTTCAGGGTCTGATTTGCTTGCCAGCTTCTTTCCCTTTCTGCCCCCACAAAACAGCCTTCAGATTTTCCAGCATCATGCCTCATTTACATGAGAAACCGGCATTTTAGAAATTAATTGGAAAAAGTGTGTTTAAAAACAATCCAACAAGGCAGACAGTCTCATTAGAGATGCTCCAGGCTGTGCCATAATGGCCTGGAAATCACTTTTACACAACTCTAACTCTACTAGAGGAGGAACTAGTGTAAAGACACACTTTATTTGGTTTTAAATGCAGTTTTCTTAGTGAAAGTCAGTTTGGGCTGTCAAAGAAATAATTGCAAATTCTTTCCAGTTGCTAGCAATTATTATTACTTACTATTTCCCTTTCTCTTTTTGCAGCATGCTACATGACCTAAAGAACTCAGAACAGCTTTCAGAAGTCATGGGTGAAGACTAATGAGTATATTATCATTTAGAAATGTGGAACTGGGGTTAGGGGACTTCTTGAGGAAAGTATCTTATGTGGTAGATCTGAAAGTGAAAGTGAGATCTTTGGGTACTTGTTCTTCTGTTTTAATCTGTCCTAAATTACAGTGATATTTTCGAGAATATACATTATAGCTCCATTCAACAGCATGTTTATGTAATAAGACAATTTCCAAATGCTCTCAACTAAGTGGAAGATTTTGCTGTGAGTTCATGATGATTCTAGAGTGGGTCCAGGAGAGGTCTACAAAGATGATTAAGGGATTGGAACATCTCACTTCTGAGGACAGGCTGAGAGAGTTGGGCCTGTTCAGCCTCAAGAAGAGGTAACTGAGAGAGAACATGGCCAAAATATACATATATCTGAAGGGAAGGCACCAAGGGGATGGATCCAGGTTCTTCTCCATGATGTCAAACAACAGGACGAGAGGCAACGGGCAGAAATTAATGCACGGGAAGTTCCATCTGAATATGAAGAAGGTCTTAGTTATTGTGCAGGTGACTGAGCACCGTAACAGATTGCCCAGAGAGGTTGTGGAGTCTCCCTCACTGAAGATATTCAGGAACTGCTTGGACACAGCCTTGTGCCATGTGCTCTGGGATGACCCTGCTTGAGCAGGGAGGTTGGACCAGATGAACCCCTGTGATCCCTTCCAACCTTACCCATTCTATGGTTCTGTGACTCTCACATGGGGTGGGGTTCATTACATCCAGCTTTGTCCTCTTAAAATCACGTGCTTTGGCTAAGCTGGCTGTCCAAGATCCCTGTCTGTTCAGTGAAGAGCAGAGGCATTTCCAGGCAGTGGCTCACCCTGTCTGGGATAAACATCCATGCTGATGTGCTGACTCACACCGTGGGGTACCTACTCTGACTGCAGTCCAGACTATGGACTTGCAGACTGGAGTCCTGAGGGCGTTCCTGTCCCAAATATAAATTTGCTATAGACAATGTTTCGGTTATTTCTAATGCTCTTTCCTTTCCACAGAGGCAAGTTGCTGCTCAGCACTTTGGGACAAAGCTGCTAGATTACAAACAAAATTCAAATTTCTGGAGGAAAGAGAACCTTGAGCTATGTCTGATTAACACTCAAAGTTAATTTCATCATGTTAAGGACAAGAGATGGTACAACACAAATGAGTGCCTCAAAATGAGAACTAAGGAAAATTCCAAAAGATACAGTGGGAGCAACTGCAGTAGTAAGGAAACTGTCATGTCCAGTTTTCATAAATCTGTGTGTGAGTGACATTAAAAATGTCTTTCAGGTTTATGCAGCGTGGTTGGCTGAAATTATAATGGTACATAAAGTCAACAGCATCCTCCATGTCACAGTGGAACAAGATTAAATTTTTCAGAAAGTACACAGCAGAAAAAAACATAGAGTGAGATTTTTGCCTGAACAGCGTTTCTGATTACAACAAATTTTTTCTGAAGGTTTATGGGGACATGTATTTGCCCACAGTATATCAGCCTTCCCATCAATGAGCCTGATATTTGTTCTTTTTTTCCCATTATCTTTTCACATGTCGTATTCTCCATGTACTACAATGGCTTCTCAAATTTATATTCAAAATTCAATTTTATTATTTAAACCTAAGAGTTTTTGAACTTTCTTAAAATTTAACCTAAAAGGTTTAGGATCTAAGAAATTAATCTTAAGGAAAAAGCTCTCAAGAAGGAGATCATTATCATGTTTTTGTGGCTTTCCACTTAAACTTGGACCTGCTGGACCTGTGATCCATACAGAAATGTAGAGTTATCTAATTTCTTTTAAAACTGACACGAGGCATTTTAATATATTTTAAGGTCCGGACTTCTAATGTTATGCAGTACTTGCAGGCTGCTGTTTGCTGAAGGCAAACCAACCTTTTTCCTTGTTATTTTCTGTGGCTTCGGTGTGCTGTGCTACAACTGCTTCAGCAGTTTGCCGTGCAGAGCTCCTAAGGCAGCGCCCCCTTCTCTGCCTATTGGAGCTCTGCAGAGAAGGCATTGCATTACTGACTGAGGCAACATGTTCTTTCTAGTGAAAACTCTAGGCAGACAGAACTAGTAGCACCCCGTACTGGATGTTGCTGAAAGAGATCTGTAAAGCAGAGGAGTATCCAAGAAGGGGAGAATGAATAATGCTGCTACAAACTTAGGGAATCTGCATTTCTAGTTAAAATACCAGACTGCTGGCAGCTAGCCTGCATATAATATCCAGCTGGTTGGCAGCCACAGGCATCATCTCATTTCACAATAAATTTGAACATTTTGAAGTTTTCTGTTTAACTCAAGTCATTAAATCATCTTATTTCTGAACAAAATAGATACCTTCCAGGTCTCCTGGTTTGGAATTACATTAGCTTGGGGTTTTCTCAGTTAATTGCAACTTTCACATTAAAATATAAGGGCTGAGAATCTTGCTTTTGTTATTTGTGTATGATTTAATTTTAGCTACTACAAAAACACACCACTTCAGACATATCTGGTAAAAAACAGGTGTCTTACTGTGGAAACAGATACCAACTTCAATTTTCCAGACTGTAATGGCTATTCAAGACTGGAGGACAGTGTAATTTTAATTGCTGATGAGGATATTTTTTGCTGGTCAGACCAAGACTGAGACTGCAAGCTGCCACAAAATATGTCTTTGTTTTAAACATATTTCAGTTGTCATGAGCTGATTCTGTATCTCCCACAGCCTGAGCCCTGATTTGCCTTCCTCATTCCCTTCACCTGCTCTTCTTTCTCTACTCCTTTTGTTCACCAACAGCTCCTTGGCAATTTTCTGAATGTGAGGGGCTGCCTCCAGCTATGTGGAGTTTGGTTAAATATTAAATAAAGTCCTCTGTATCTAATTCACCTGATAGAATTCACAGTGCTCTGTTTAGAAACAGAAGTGAGCACTGCAGCTTTGAATTCTGTTTCGGGAGGCCTTTGTTTTACACAGCCACATATCCTTATCCTGTTTATCCCAGTCTATTATTTTGCTCTCTTGGGTTACAAATACATGTGTACAAGTACATGTGACTCAAGTATTCGAAATACTTTTTGCCACTACCACTTAGACTGTAAAGTTGGGATTTGTGGCTATTGCCTTCTTAAGCATGGCCAGCTCATAATGAAAAAAAAGCTATTTTCTGGTACATACTGTGTACTATTAGTGTCATGCACACTAAGAGTGTGCTGTTAAGTATGCAGCACTTCTTTTCCACTTTATGATTGCCAGGTCAACAAAGATGCACAGAAGGTGTTGCATATATTTCACTGTCACTTCTTTTGACGCAGACATCCCTGAGAATAGCATTTGTCCTGGAAAAAGGAGGAAGAAGTTAAATGTCATGGAATGAACAAATCACCAGATAATGCAGAACACTACTGCAAAACTGAGGGTTACATTTAGCAGTGTCACCGTACTGTGTTTTAAGAAGGCCTGACTGCTTCTGGAAGATGATGTTACCATGAGGCCCCATTGCTGCCCCTTCCCATCTGTGCTCTCACTATCTGTGTGTGGAAACTGGGACTCCTCATGGGCTTAGCTCAGTCTCAGGTTTATAACTAAGCTTCTCTTTCTTCCTCTCTTCTCCATGGAGGGATGTAGTGCATGACCAGGGCAGGTGTGTGACAGTAATGTACAGGCAGGTCTTTGGAGGAAAGGGAGGTTGAGAGGCTGTGGCTGTGGGAGTGTCCATACAGAAGCTCTTATTCCAGAAGGGGGTAGGAGGTATCCTAAAATCGTACTCGGGAGCTGAGGAGTAAAAGCAGCAGATATTCCGAGCAGTGCTGGCAACAAGTAGCTCCCCACTGGGGGAAAAAACCCCCAAACATTTCACAGAGTCTTTCTTCGTATCTCCCTGCTCTAAAGTAAGGCAGGACAAAAACAGTTTTCTTATTCCAAAAGGGTATGAAGTTACAAGGCTTTCACCCTTGCAGTTAAAATGGACTGTGAAGCCCTAACCGTCACAGTTAATTAGTCTCAGAGGGAGCTGACTCTAGAGATTTTGAGAAGTCCACAGTACTTTTGATCTCATGTTACCTCTCCTTCCTTTTCTTGGGACGGGAAAAATACAATTCCAAAAAAGATTTTATCTTACACGAGGAATAGAAACTTCATTCCGAAAATGTCCATATGTGTTGTTTTGACCACACAAACACTTTTCCTCAGACTTCATTAAATTGGAAGTTCCATTGATATTTCCCTCACAAGAAGTTTTAATCTTTACCCATTGTGTTTTACATTGTCTAAATATCTTTTTCATTGCTAAACACCTTGCTTATATGTTTGTCCTGTTAGTCTAACTTCTTCCTTGACAATTCTTCATTACTGATCTTATTTTTCTTATCCATTCTTTTTTCTGCCCACTTTCTTCTTCTTAGTCACTGGGTCTTCAAATTCTAAAAATGTCTGGAAATATTTTGAAATTGTGGTGGTGCCTCAGTGCAGCTTATTTTACACGAAAAGTTTAGTATATTGGCTTCAGGAAAGCAGTTTGAGAAAAAGAGAAAAACGGTTATAATTCTACAAAATTATTCTATTGGAACAATTTTTTTTTTAAGAAAAATTTTCTTAGAAGACCTGAGTATTTTCAGTTTGCTGTTTAGCACTAGACTCTAAGACTTAGCCTGTGTGTACATATTGGCATAGGACAACATTTTTACTAATTTCCCATAAATTTTCATGTGCAATATAGCCACTCATTAATATATTCATTATATTGGTATAATACCGAGTATCATTTTTACATTAGTTTACTTGCAGTGCTGATTTCATAGCAACATAAATACCAGTGAGATTGGAGGAACCAATAACCAAACTATTTTTGCTGTGGGCTGTCCAATTGTTTTTGTTTAGTATTTATTTAATTAGACTTTTCCTCTAAAATGCATAGGTTTTATGTTAGTCAGCTTTCAGCGTATTCCTTACAAATACTGTATTAGGAAACAGATCAGGAACTTTTAAATTTTTTTCAGTAAAGCTGGATCAGTCATAAAAAACGAACAGGGGGAACCGAAATTGATGTCAAGTTTCTTTTCCAAATATATCCTTGTTCAAAAAGAGCATTTGTTTTATAACAGTAGAGTTAGAGGTTCAAAGCAATATGTAGTGGAAATCATAGCAATATCACTTAAATCCACAGAGAGGACACAAGATAATGGAGCAAGTAATACCAGTGGCACAGTTTGAAGCCTGTTAAACTTAGTATGTTGCCATTGCCTTCAGTGAGCTTGGAATCAGAAATGCATTTCTTTTGCCATCTCTTCACAACTTATAACATGGTATTTTTTTGTGAAAGGTATAATCACCAAAAAAAAAATCCAAATATTACCCTCTCTACTTCCATTCCAGTGTCCCTAAGCTGACAGAAACGGAAAAGGGGATTTTGTGCCTCTTATTGCCTGTGTGCTGTGTGGATGCAGGGGCTGTACTGCAGCACAAGCTTTGGGTTTGGGTGCTGGGGTGCACAGCTGATCTTGGACACGTGCATCAAGTGAATGGTTGGTAGATGGGGAATTTTCACGAGAGTTCAGTGGTGCAAGGCCGGAATGATTTCATTGGGAACAAATGCTGACGTCTGAACTGGAAACTGTACAGACAGTCCATCATATGGAACTGGCAGCCAGGATTACAGCAGAATACACATTTAAGTCAATGCAGAGTTTGGCTAATGGTGGTTCCATTGTCTTAAATCCCATACCTACTTTCTGGATTTTGACCTTTGACTACAGAAGGTGCAACTGAAGTCACTAAAGTTGGAAAGGGGTCATGAGTAATGCAGGGAGAGAGCGCAATGTCCAAGGGTTAGCATAAATATGATCTGTATGTGTTGACTATCTGGACACAGTGGGGGTTTAGAATTCCCAGAGATTTATTACAAAATCCAGCAACATTCAATCATGGTAGAAGATATTTTGCATTTGAAAAAAGCTTGAGGTAGCTATTATCATGGCTTCGTTTACCCAACACTGTATTACTGAGCTTCTTGACATTTTTCCTTCATGTTTTAACCTTGTCTCTATCTTCAATTTCAGCAAGAGGAAGAGCCCATGTTTCACCGTAGAATAGAAAATAATATGAAAAGTAGATTAGCATAAAGCTATTTCTCTTTGTCCCTTTCCTTTTCATCCCCCATGGTTTTAAACTGCAAGTAGTCCCCAAATGTTTTAAATATATTTAAGTAAAATTGTCCATATAAGACTGAGCGTGCACTTAGTCCATGTATTTATCAAACTTACCCGTTTACCAGCTACTCTTTAATAACACTTACCTGCCAGATGGACAACCTCACAGACATAAGGTACTGAATGGAGGAAAAAAGAGTTCTCTGAGGGCAGAGTCCTATTTGCAGTCATTAAAACGAATATGTCACCTTCTCGGGTAAAACCTGTTAAACACACACCTATTGTGATAGAGATCACTGAAACCTTCCTAACAACAGTGTATGTTTTTGTTGTGGAGTTAACTGAATCCTTTGCATGTACTTTTCTATATGCTGAGCTCACACAGCCTCGTCCTTCCCATTGTCAGTGCTTTATTGCATAACCCCAGGACCCTGTATTCTACCTGTTTTCCTCTATATCATCTCTTCTACAGCCTTTATCACCACACTATTTGAGTACCATTCACCAGTGCATTAAGCGTTGTACCTGCCATCTGTCTTATGTTTGTCCTCTGATCCTCTCGGTAGGGATTGTAATGTGCCCAGTAAGGTGCCCTGTTTTGATAGGATTTTTGTTGGAATAGATTTTTTACAAGTGTGTAAAAATAGATGAAAACCTGCCTTGACCTTAGAGTAGGTGAGGAAGTCAGTGATGTACTCAGTTCCCAGTTCATGGGGGAGTTTATGCCGCAGAACGGACCAGCAGTGTTTTCCTGAGAGAGGAAACTCTGCACTTGTGGAAGGTGCTGTTGGGCTTTCCCAAATCTCAGTAAATATTTTATATAACCTGGGTCCAGACCAAAAGGCGCTTCAACGAAAAGATTCAAGACCTTGAATTTTATTTGGATGCTTTTGAAATCCTCCAGCAGAGCTTTGCAGTGCTCCTGGTAACTTTTGTTCCTGAAGAGACAGTTCTTATTCTTGGCCCTTTCTTCCGTTCCAGATTGGTGCTACAGCTGAGTTTGCCAATCTGTCAGGACACATTTTAAGGCTGCCTCAACAGCAAAAGCATTGCTTTTGTCTGCAGGCTATCAGCCAGGCCATCCTGGGAGTACATCCCATACTGCTTTCATTCCTTTTTGGAAGCCTCTTCCAACAGTTTTTAAAAACTTGTCTCAGGTCTTGCCCATCTTCCCCCTGGCCAACTTTGTTTCCTGAAAATGCTTTCATTACTTATTTCATTTTGGTTTGAGAGTAGAAATTAAGGAAGTCTAGAAATTTAAAAGAAGCTGTGTTGAGAGGCTCTGTGGTACAATTCCATTTGTAAAATCAGAGTATGTTTCTGTGTGTGCTGTCTTTTGTAATATAGTATTTTTGTAGCTTTCTGTAGCACAGCCAGGTATGCAGACAGTTGAAGTCCTATATTTATCATAAAGAAACTCTGTGACCCAGAAAGATCAGCTAGTACATGATCTTACACAAGTTAGTAATTTAACGGTGTTTCTCCATGTTTTTGTCATTAAACCAAGGGTTTTACTCTCTCCTTCAGCAGCCTGACACTGAAGCACCTCCTACAGCAAATAGCTTTAAAGTGGAACAATTGATTTTAGTCTGAAGAAGTAATGGGTGAATGAATTGGGTAATAAAATAGAAGCATATGTTCAGAGGTGAAGCGTGGAGTTCAAAAACCTTCAAGTTGCAAGGCTTGCTGAAATATTCATGATGCTAGATGGAAGACAAGTGCAACATGTTCTGTTACCACGTTCAAAAATGCAGAAGAACCTTGAAGAATTGATAGCAGGGCTTCTTGTTACATCTAGAAGTCATTTTGACTCTCTGCTGGATTACCACTAACGGTAGAACTTACTGCTAGCCTTATCTCTGCTCAGTTACACAGGTTTCTCTAAGGATGTGACTCTCAAACCCATTTAATGAAGCTTGGCAATACAACCATGGTGATTTTGGCCAAGGTTTTTAATTAAATCTTGTAACACTAATAAAGACTCTAGTGCAATTTGATTAGTATGTGAAAAATAGAAAATCAATAAAAAATAGAAAACAGAAATCAATATTATGTGATCTCTATATCCAAGCTGATACCCACTTCACGAAAGGACAATTGCTAATGTCAATTGTTCTGGTCATTGTCCTCTTTATAAAAGCCATGTCTGAGCTGTAATATACAGGAGTCCAACATGAGGCTTTTCGGGTTTTATCTCATATTGATCTTTTTTAACAGCTTAATTTTATTCTAGCTTATGTACTAATGTATTGCTGTGTGAAAATATTTTTGATCAAAAATGTCCAGTGAAATCTTTTCACGCAAAGCAGATTTTTCCAGACTCCAGTCAAGAGATCACTATTAATCTCCTCAGGGCACAAGAGCTAATAGGAAGAGCCGTTGATCTTCAAACCTGTTTCTGTAAAGTGTCTCTGGTCAGTGGCCTGCAGGAATCATAAAAAGCAGCAGTAGGTGTAAAGGCTCTTTTCTGAGTGCAGTTTGTCTGGGTGGTTTCACCAACAGCACTAAAGAACACCTAGAGTTGTTTGGTTTCACAGTGTTCTGCGAGACAGGGTAAAGATTGACAAGGTCCATTGATTCAAATGTTTTGGAGCAGTGCTTTAAAACATTATTGTGAATAATGTCTGTCTGACACTGCTTTGCAGGTCTCGATCAATCAGGGTCTGGATCCATACAAATATGATTTCTCATAAAAGTTCATCATTAGTATTTACATTACACAGAGCCTGTGCTGGTAGGAAAAAGGTGCTGGGGAGCTGTTTGCTTAATATGATTGATAAAAAACCCTTACTGGGACTTGTCTTTGCAGTTTTATAGTATTCTGTTGAAAGGCTGGGGAGATTTATGATGTGCAAAGTGCAAATTGATGGCTATTCTGAAGGATAAGATACGTGACCTGGAAATGCCAAGTTCAGCATACTGCAGAATTAAAGAACTGCTTTTCTGACAAGTAGATTTGGAACTCATTGTTGCAGTGTCAAGAGAACTAATTAGATTGCAAACTGATGCAGTAGACTAGTGATCTGCAACTAAGAGATGCTTAATCTTTCAAATAGTATTGTCTTAATATCAGACACTTATTGAGTCACCTGCTGAGAAAAGAGAGGGACTTCTCCAGCAAACATTGTTGTTATTATAGGAAACAGGAAAAAGAGCTTCTTAAGATGTCTTAAAAGGAAAGACATGCAGTCTATAATCTAAATAAAAATAAATGCGGAAGTATTCAAGAAGAAAGAAGGGACAACAAATGTCCTGCTTTCCAAGTACAAAAATGTGGAAATGTAGCAGTAATATTGGGTGGAATGATCAGTCAGGCAGGTCTCACTCTACTGAGAATACACGCAGGAATAAAAAAATATTACATGGAACAGCATAAATAATAAAGGTGTGGGAGGTGCAGAAGACTAGAAAAGCAGAGAGAAGTTCAAGTGATGTTTTGGGTCTTACGAAAAGCAGAAAAGAGAACATCTTGGAGGTGAGGGATTGGACAGCTGACTGGGGAAAACAGAAAGTTTTGGCTTTGTGGAGCATTGAACTTTGTCACAGTTTACTGAGTGTTGGTGTCACTGTCCCTCACAGACTGTTAGAGACCTACTTTTCTCAGCTGGAAATAAGCTTGAATAAGTAGGAAGAGAAGTAGCAACAAGTACAAGGGGTATAAAGACAGCAAAGACAGTACATATTTAAACTCAGTGTCTGTGTCTCATAAACGCTGTGGTCTGATGTGGCAAGGCATTTTTCACTAAATATTTACCCATGTTACAGAACTGACTACTGAGCAAGGGGAACTGGTAATTCTCATTAATGAGAAGAAATTTTATTTAACTGACATTACTGGACCACAATGGGATGATCTGTATAGCTAGAATACTAAAATACACCATACACAGTGCATCAGAAATTGAGGGAAACTGAGCCCAGCCCTCCATGGATCACAGCAGAGGGACATGGCTTTCTGGCTCTTTACTAGACAATGTAAAACGATTGAGCTCGATTCCTTTGATTCATTACAAAGGAATAATCTGCTCAGAGCATGGCTGCCTTCCTCAGAGGAGACTGAAGTCTCAATGAGATGGACAGTGGACAACCCGCTTTTTCAGCAGTGCCCAGCTGCAGTGGGTTCCTGCCCCAGCCATGTTTATAGGTATCCTTGACACTTAAGAAGGAGGTATTTTGCAGAGACCAGCAAATCATTTTCTTCTTCTTCCTGTGCTTTTGTTGCTCAGTGCTCCACTCAGCAAGAGTAACTCAAGTTTATGTGACTAAAAATTTTTAAAAAGACAATTTTATTTACTTCTCTAATCTAGAGACTTCAACATCTCCATAAACTACATGAGCTTTATTCTGTGACATGAACGATTATCCCAAGGCACACAGTGTATTTCTCTGAGAATTAAATCAAAGCAGATTTCATAAAGGGAAAAAAAAGGGGCTGTTTTCTTTCTCTTCTTTTTTTTTTTGTCTCTTCTCTCAGAGGTGCTTTTAACTAGATATCTCAAACCCCTGTCATGGGACAGACCCTGCATTACTTGTTGTAGTTGCGGATGAATATCTCCTTCATTGTACAGAGCAATACACTATTGTGGAAAGCAGAGTCCAGTCTAATGTTCTGTAAGTAATGTGTAAAAAAATAAAGCAACCAAACATGAAACCCCCTTGATGCTGTTATCTGGTGGATTCACCAGGTGCTTGTTTCAGTGCCCAGAAAAACAATTTTGAAAGTGGTTTTGTTCTTCTCTTCTCTTCTCTTCTCTTCTCTTCTCTTCTCTTCTCTTCTCTTCTCTTCTCTTCTCTTCTCTTCTCTTCTCTTCTCTTCTCTTTCCTTTCTTTCCTCTCCTCCTCTTCTCTTATCAGCTTGTCAAAACGTTTCAAGAGATATATTAGCAGAGGGGAAGGGGATAATGACTTGATAGCTTTTTGAGGGCAGAACCCATTCATTTTCAACAAAACACAACATCCCAATTTCAAAATTGTCCCATCTACCTTCCTTTTGTCCATGGAATCATGGCCAGAGTTTAGATAGGGTACATTTCAGTGCTTGTAGGAAGAGAAACACGATGGAACCTGTAAATCTCCTGTCTCCCATCAGAGGTCACTATCAACCCAGGGTGTTTAGCCTCCTCCAGAGTCAGGCCCTGTATGAATCAGGTTTTCTGAAACAGTGTTAATTTCTTCTCTCAGACCTGAACAAATAACTTTCTGCTTTTTGGTCACAGAATCATCAAAGTGACAGGAATAGATTATTAATGTCAGCAGTAGGACTGGTTGGATTTTTGCATATTATCCCTTACACAGTCGGGCTAAGCAAATTAAAGAACCAGTAATTCTGCAGGCAAAATCTTTGCTTTCAGCAAATGCTGACAAAGCTACACAATTTTACTGCTGCTGGCACCTTATTCTCAAGATTGAAAATAAACCTTGGATTAAAGGGTTCTTCTATCAAAACTTTTGTCTATCTAGTGGAGCTCATCAAAATGTTTCCATCTGAATTGTTTTCCATCAGAAAATGGTGACTGTGTGGAATCCAAGTGCTGCACAAACCTGGTTTTGGTGGTGCTGGGGAACACAGGGGCACTGCCAGGCTCCCTGTCTGTCTCTCAACTCTAAGTCCCCAGGGTGACACACAGCCTATTTCAGTGCCAGGGGGGCCATCTCCCCAGGCTGCTGAGAGCAGAGAAGGATTTGAGAAAATCCATACTATTTATTACAAAATATAACTCTTTTAATATGTCTAACCCACTCTAAGTACTGCTGAGTAAAAGAACTGTTATGCCTCTGTAGTCCTGTAAGTACTATACAAAATGATGGCATCATCTGGAGCTAGCCAATTTGTGCTCACAACAAAGGTGGCCTTTAAAGAAAGAAGTGAGAACATGTTGTCCTTTCTTTTATAAACACATCACTTTCATTTTTGGGTATGCTTTTCTCTGGGAGCACAATAATTTTAATGCTAGAAAGACTGAAGTGAAAACACAGTTCTGGCATTTCAGCCCCCACATCTGCAAGAATGGGAGTTAGGCTTGTTTGGTTCCCTGAACTGACATAAATAATATAATGTTTTCCTTCTATATTTCATTGTTAATAATAATAATAATTCCCCATACCACAACTTTTACTCGTTGGCTGTAACAGGTCTTTTGATGGAGATAAAACACAAACGAAAGCAGAAAGGGCATATGTACTATATCTGACGGGAAACACGCCATTAGCATGAGGTGAACTGCAGTTGTGCTTAGAAAATTGTACATTGCTCTCTCAGTTCAACTGCAGTACCTGCTCACTGGCTTCTTCAGAGTTACATCCAGGATAACATTCTCTTAAATGTTTCTATTTATTTCAAGTTAGCTACTTCGACTTTGTCTATAATGCTTAGAAGACAATTTACAATGCTGAGAAGCCATAAAGCACTGAGGATGCTCTTATATCCCATGATTTACAGGTAACCTTCTTTCATTTGCAGTTCTCTAAAATCTGTTTAACTAGGTGAGAGCACGTGGTTTGGGAGAGAAGAATTCTCAAGATTTTTAAATTCTCATTTAAGGCTGAGGCAGAGATGAAAATATTATCATGTGTTTAAGAATTCATTGCTAGAAGAACCAGCCGTTTGGTTTTGAAACATTGGGTTAACTTTGCTCCAAAGAACATAATGTTTTCTTGGTTTTCTACAGAGCTCAAGAGTGCATCTTGAATGCTCTGTCAAATATATAATTTTTCTTAACTTTTCCATCTTCCTGAAACTGCAGACTTCAAACTACCCTGCTCAGGTTTCACTATTTACTGTTTTATGATGTTTCATGTGTATTTCTCTCTCTTTACTTGATCATAGAATGAGGATTCCTTCCAGTCTTAGCTTCACAGGAGCTTCGCCCATCTAGAATTACCTGATTCCCATACTCATGGATGCAAATGAAAGAGAAGAGTGAAGAGCAACACTGGGAAAGATGGCAAGAGTACCCTGAAACAACAAGAGAAATATGCAGAAAATGCAAACATGGTAAGGGCAATTGTGCTGTGCAGCTGCCACTTTGCTGATGCTTCATTTGAGGAGTGAAGAGTCAGTCCACAAAAGGGACAGAAACCACTCCAGAGAGAATAATCCATGAAGATGGTGTCTACTAGGTTTTGAAGTACGTGAAGGTTATGGACGTTGGCTACATCAAATCCATGCAGAGCTTGAACATTTGCAACTCCCTTAGCTATTCAGATGTTTGGTCCTTTTCAAAATATTGGCGAGTATTTAAAATACATCTAATCCTGAAAGTACTGAAATTCTTCAGACACTGCTAACTAGTTTTCAAGTATTAAAAAAACCCCACTGTTTGAATCTAGCTCCTCCCCTTGGCATTATTCTAATCGTAAAGGGAGTAATGTTTCCATCTTTTGAATTTTTCCATCATGAAACTGACTGCAAGAGCCTTCCAAATGAATATTTTTTAAGACTGGTAATTCTGAGTTACTGTATGTGTTTTACTTTAACAGGCACAACTATAGCAAGGTGAATAACCCACTGAATAGAAAGGACCACAGAATGATCCTATGAATACCGCAGTGCTCACATGCGCAGTCACACAGCACATGTTACAGTGGGCACAGTTTAATCCAGACTGTGGAAACAGTTCCTCAGTTACAGGACTAGTCGTTATTTTGCTGTGGTCTACTTCCTATCTCAGTGTTAACATGCTGCACATGTTACCAAATCACTTCCTCATAATTAATCTGATCATAAAAAAGGTTTTGTTGTCCTCAGTGGTTACCAGAAACTCTACATTTCATGTAGCATTCCATGTTCTTGGACACATTGTGTCCAAACACAAATTCAAACAGCTTTATCTTCACACGTGAGTGTTTTACTTCACATATTTTCACAAATATTACTGAGTTATTGAAGACAGTAAAGAAATATGGAAGCTACTAACAGCAGCCTTCATTAATAACCTGTCTGAACACAAAACATACAGGAAAGATGCTACAGAAATTGTATCTTTGAGACAGGGCTCAAACTGCTAGCACATGAGTTTAATGGATGTGAAGAATGTGAGCTGAGATTTCTTTTTCAGTTATTTCACCCCCATGATTGTAGTGTGGCCAATCCAAAAACTATTGGAGATAAAAGTCTGTATTAGAGTGGAATAAAATAAAATTATATTCCTTAATAAAATCAAATCTCATGCTTATTAAAATTAATAAAGAAGACTCAAAGTAAAAAGTTCTTGATGTCCAGCTTGATTTGTTTCATGTATTTTCTTTGCTGCCTTTATTTTTCTGGTGCTTTTGCGGAGCAGCTAGTGAGGACTGAGAAGCATTAAAAAGTAGAACACATTGCTCTCTAAGGTGAGAAAGGCACGGGGCCGGAGCCTTTCTTACCTTAGAGAGAGCACTATTTTGCTGGGCAACTTGAGTGATCCTTAAATGCAGAAAAGCACTCTTTTTTTTCAGTATTTATTTGAGAGAAGTCAATAAGACCCTTCCAAACCTTTCTCCTGGAGATGCTTGTGAAAATGCCGCGTGATCTCCAATGTGTGCAAAGTGGAAATGGATCAAGCCTGAGGAAACGATCTTTTCCCTCCAGAATGCTCCTTCTTCTCTAAGGAAAACACCTGAAGCATGAAGAAGTTTTTGTTTGGACAAACTACCCAAAGATGACCCCAAATCCAAAGGGAGAAAAGTTAAGTGCGTTTAAATTGTGGCTGTGTCAGTGTTTCTGACTCACACTGTTTGTCCTGTTCTCCTCTCCTGCCTCCCAGACACAGTAGTTATTTGGGATGCAGACCAATAACATATCCAGCCACAATGCCTACAGCCACTTCTGGGTAGCTGTCTGGAAAGCAATGTTAATTTTTTTCTGTTCAAGACAAATTGGCAATTTAAGGGCCTCTCTGAAAGGAGAAACAGTGTTAGGTGAGGTTTGTATGTTTTCACCTGGGTATTTTTCAAAATTGATGCTGGGCTGCCTATGTTGTTAATAATGATTTATTTCTTATTCAGTTACTCAGGCTGCAATCAGATTCTGTGCATAGGGCTTTCCAGGACAAAGACAAGAACAAAAGCTGTGATCCCCAGGCCTTCTAAATCACAGACCTCAGACACATTCTTTCTTAAACAGTAGTTTGTGTGTCAGTCCTGTGACAGGAGGAGGCTGCGTCTGGGAGTGACTCTTTTAAATGTGGAGAGGTGCTAAGATCATTCCTCCACACTCTGTGGTAGGTTGCAAATCAGACCAGCCAAGTGCAACTGGGACATGGGATCCGAGAGACCACGATGCTGCACTGTAAATGAGCGATTAATGGAGCTAGCTTCAGGGATTGTCAAAAGATCGAAACCAATTCACAGAATCATGGAATGGGTAAAGTTGTCCAGCCTCCCCACCCAAACAGGGTCATCCCAGAGCACATTGTGCAGCACTGCATCCAGACGGCTCTTGAAAATCTTCAGTGGGGGAGACTCTACAAGCGCTCTTGTCAAAATGTTCCAGAGTGTGGTCACCCACACAGTAAAGTTCTTCCTCACATTCTGGTGGAACTTCCTGTGCATAAGTTTCTGCCCATTGCCTCTTGTCTGATTGCTTGGCACCACCAAGAAGAGCACCTTCCTCTTGGCACCCTCCCTTCAGACACTTGTGTACATTGACGAGGTCCCCTCTCAGCTGTCTCTTCTCAAGGCTGCACAGGCCCAGCTCCCTCAGATTTTTCTCATAAGAGAGATGCTCCAGACCCTTAATCATCTCTGTTGCCCTCTGCTGGACCTGTTCCAGGAGCTCCATGTCTTTTTTGTACTGTGAAGCCCAGAAATGGACACAAGACTCTGAGGCCTCACCAGGGCTGAGTAGAGGGGCAGGATCACCTCCCTTGATCTACTAGCCATGCTCTTCCTAACGCACCCCAGGATCCCACTGGCCTTCTGGGGCCCAAGGGCACTGCTGGCTCATGAACAGGTGTTGTCCACCAGGACCCCAGGCCCTTCTCTCAGAGCTGCTTTCCAGCAAGCTGGTTCCTATCCTCTGCACAGGGTTATTCTTTCCTAGAACCCTGCAATTGCCTTTGTTGAATTTCAGAAGGTTCCTCTCTGCCCATCTCTCCAACCTGTCAAGGTTCTTCTGAAGGGCTGCACAGCCCTCTGGGGTATTGGTCACTCCTTCCAGCTTCCTGTCATCAGTGAACTTGATGAGGAGGCCTCTCCTCTTCATCCAGGTCATTGATGAATAAGTTAAACAGTAGTGGGGCCAGTATGGAAACTTAGGAGACACTACTAGATATAGGCCTCCAAGTAGACTAATTGCAAGAGTCTAAATCACTGTGTTCAGACTCAACAGACCTGAGTGAGATATGAGTGTAGACATGAAGGGAACAGTAGGACACCATGTGGTCCCAGGGACTTGTTCACCCATCTCTTTTGTGAACTGAGTCTTCTATTTTTATATAAAGAAAGATTGTCCTGAGAGAAAAGAGGAGTGAAATGGGATGTAAGGACCAAAGGTCAGTTGGAAAAATAACACAGCTAACTTGCTTTGCAGATGCCTTGTGATCTGGCACTTCAAAACAGAACTTTCTTTCCCTTTTTTTTTCATGCTGCAGAGCTGAGGGAAGAGCAGAAGGGAAAAGAAAAGACAGGTGCAAATGGCATGATTAGATTTGTTAGCTGGAGAAGAGTAAATGGGATAAAGAATCCAATTTAGCACTAGCAAGACAGAAAAGAGCCTTCAAAGGGTTATACCGAAAGACCCATAATTATTCTGCTCACTGTCTTGTGTACTGAGGAGTGCTGCTGTAACTAATGTTCTGGGAAATATTTCCAGAGTGAATGGAGGAGGAGCAGAGACATAAAGACACACATGCTTTGAACATCCTTTGGCATCATGGCTGTTTGGGATAAAGCCTGCCTTGCAAATTTGGTCATCTCTACGCTCTGTGACCTATATTCACTTGAGAGTGGAATTCAAAGGAGCCACCAAACTGAGCAGGAGTCTGTCCAGCCTGCCCAATACAAAGTACTGCAGAGATGAGCACAGAAGTCATTAGATACCTCTGTGCAAAATTTAAACATCTGCTTCACCTGGAGCTCAGGTCCTCCCCAGAAACTGGGTAAGGTTGGCAGCTTTGTACTCATCAGATAGCATTAATGTGGAAATAAAAGATAGATTCAAGGACTTTCTCTCTATGAATTATAAACAATCTCCTGACAGTCATCACTGAAAGAAACGCTGCAATCCATGACAATTATGTAACAGGTAATTCTCATCCAAATTGCTGAATTGTCATCAAATATTACATAAACTATTCAGTCCCTCAGTGTTCATTAAGCTGTAGAAAGAGTGGACGTGACCTTGTAAATTAGAAAGGATGTATCTGTCTGATAACAGAAAACTAGGGTTCCTGTTCTTCCATTTCGCATGAACCTGTTTCAGAGAAGACAAAATAGCTCCAACAAGACATCCTGATAATCGTGTTACAGATGGCTTTGAGTGCCAATCTGCTCTGTCAGAAGGAAGGCCTGACTTTGGGTGCCCACTCTGCTGGCCCAGGTTTCTGAGCACCAGCTGCTAGTTGGACTGCCACGCTGTCTGCTGCTGAAGTACACGGGTGTGCTCTGATTGTGCCTTCCAAAGCATGTCCATCCAGTTGTGAACAACGTGGAGGCAGAAAAGGGACTGCCTCTGGCGCCTGAAATCCTGGTAAATCATCATTTAATATGTGATATTGTATTTCATACAGCTTACTTTAACGTTGTTCTTTATATTTTAATCTTCAAGATTAGTTATACTTCTTGATATATAACCCTTCTGGCTCTTGTGTTGATTTTATACTCATCAGTGAATATTCAGGAAAATGTATCAACTCAGTGTTTCGTACCAGTGTCTTTACAGGAAATGTTAAAGAGGCTCAGTGCCTCCATCTACCCCTGAAGAACATCAAAGTAACTCCATTTTAACCAGTGTGCTCTCTTTGTGATGCTGTGCTGGTTTTGTCAGGGGTAGAGTTAGTTTTCGTCCCAGTAGCTAGAACAGGGCTGTGGTTTTGATTTGTGCTGAAGAAAGTGTTGATAATACAGAAATATTTTTGTTACTGCTGGGCAGTGCTTGCATAGAGCCAAGGCCTTTTCAGCTCCTCATACCACCCCACCAGCGAGGGGGCCGGGCTGCTCATGAGGTTGAGAGGAGACACAACTGGGGCAGCTGCCCCTGACTGATCAGAGGGATAACTCGCACTGTATGGTGTCAGGCTCAGCATATAGAGCTGGGGGAAGAAGGCAGAAATGGAGATGTTTGGAGAGGGCAGTTGTTTTCCCAAGTTACAGTTCCCTGTGATGAAACCCTGCTTTCCTGGGGATGGCTGACCCCTGCCTGCCCATGGGAAGTGGTGAATGAATTCTTTGTTTTGCTTTGCTTGCATGTGTGGATTTTGCTTTTCCTAATAAATTATCTTTATCTCAACCCACAAGTTTTCTCATTTTTTTCTCCTTGGATTCTCTCCCCTATCCCACCAGGAGTGAGTGAGTGGCTGTGGAGCTAAGCTGCTGGTTGGGGTTAAACCACGACAGATGGCTCTCCTTATTTCCCAGTTAAGTCTTTACCGTCTCTGCACTAGTCTTTCCAGTCCAGGTTTTGCTAAATTAATAACCAGCTTTGTTTTACTTAGCTTAGGTTACTACATATCCCCAATTCAGAAGATCATAGGTGTTAGCAAAAAAAAGCTAAAGATAGTCTGCTTTCTTAGTATTCAGAAGTAATTCTTCTGAATTACTTTTCCATGACTGATGAGCTGAGATGACAGCATATTTATAGCATAGCTCTTAATTCATTTACTGGTCAATGTTCTCTGTAGTTGTGACACTAAGTATATACTGTCTGTTAGCTTTACTGACCTCAGACTTAATACTACACGTTTGTTTTCATTAAGTTGTGTTTTTCATTTCTATGCCAAATGATATAGGAGATCAAAATCTAGCCACAATATTCCTTAATAGTAGTTGCCCCTTCAAATTATTTTTGCTGAATTTGATATATGCTTTAGATAGCTGCATGAAAATAGTTAAACATTTTTCATATAAGACAGGTTCTCAAAATGACCTCAAAAAGCTACAGTTAATAACAATGAAAAACTCCCACACCTTTCCAGCACAGTAAGTTAGTCACTGTTATTATACAAGTCCTTTCTTCAGGGTATTTTAACCCTCAGACAATTTTACAGTGTTAACATTAGAGCTGAGCATTTTTTCTTTCAGCTAAAACTAACCTTGTGGCAAAATTTAGGCTCTGATATTTAGTTACCCTAACATCATGATCCAAAGTGACATTCTCTATGTAAGTTCAAACATATTTTCTGGGCTTATCCAGAATTACAAAAATGGTGGAGAAGTTCTCATCTTCCTTTTGTCCAGCAGAAAATGCAATTCATTATTCAGTGCGAGATCTAAACCTTACCTGCAATTCCCCTTCAGAGAACAACGGCTCAGCCACAAGAATTCTGGTGTTATTACCAGATGAAGTATATGGTTTCTCGCTGTCGCTTGTTTGAGCTGTTTTGTTTAGTAAATACAGTTAAACATTCTCTAGGTACTTGGGTGTTTTGTCTCCTTGTTGCGTGGCCAATCTTTCTGACTTTTGATCTATATTAGAGACAAAGTCAGTATTTTGTACTAATCAGAAAATATGTGGCAGCTGAGGCTGACCGGCTGCTATCCCTTTCTGCCCAGCTGCTCAGCAGTTAGGGCAATCATCTAGGCAGTAAGAATTGTGTGTGGGTCTCCTCAGCCTGTGACCAGCTCAAAATTTCTCCTCTCTGGTTAAGCTTGCTCAGCCTTAAATGATTATTAATTGCAAAATATAGCATTTCCTTCAACAGTTTTGTGAATGTCATGTATAATTTCATCTGCTTATTTTTCTGCAAGCATGGACCTGTAGTGATTCTCGTACAAAGCGTCAATGGAATGAAACATGTTTTGTTGATTTTCCTCAAAAAGCAAAATAAGGTTTGGAATGAACCTTTCCAGTATCTTTGGTTCATTTGATGAATTGAGAAATCAGTTATGAACACACTGTTTATTACTTTTTGGTACAGTTCTGTACAGTGGTGATGCTCATGCCATTTACCATGGGACTAGTAGAACACTTCCCTGTTCCTTAACAGGTTAGGTACATTTCTCTTTGCAGAATATAATTGAATTTCCAGAACTAGATACCACAGCAGGGTGAAGACAAAGCCAATTAAATACTAAGGGATAAATCCAAGCCTTTTCAGTGTCTCCATGAATTTGAGGAGGCTTTCAGAAAAGGAGCTCACCCTCACGGATTTCTTTGATCCCCTCACTAGGATGTCTAAAGACCAGGTGGAAGTGGGGCGTGGAAAAACAGAGTGAAAATTACAGCAGAGCCACTGTTTTACCCACTCTGTGGCTTCCTTGGAGAAATGGAGAATGCAAGGCAATGCTGGAATAAAGGCATTGTCAGTTTGCACACCACTGTCTCTGAGTCATGTCTGAGTTCTTGAAGTTGATCAGTGGGTTGGCACCAATCAGCTAGAATATTTGTTTTCCACCAATAAATTATCATCTTGCAACACCCTAGATTTTGCATTTATTTAACCGAGGACAACACTGTTTAACTGTTGCACAGAATCATCCAAGGTTTGTGATTTTGTCATGTTGTATGTGTCATGTGTCACTACAAAAGTCATATTGTAGTGTAAAATAGATGTCAGAAAAAAAGGGAAATAATTTTAGAAGCACAATGCACCCCATTTTGAAAGCCAAGTGTAACCTCAACAGAATATGCCAGAAAACAGGAAAAAAGTATTGAAGATGATCATAGTTTCAGAAGACTAATTTACCATTAATCACGAGTAAGGGAGGAACAGTGTGCTAGACAATGAGTTCTTCTAATTTTGTGATACTTTAGAGACTGTTTTGGAGGACCTATAAATAGGAAAGTATATTAACTGCAATAAGCCTTTCACTGGCTGAGCTCTTACATACATAAATTGAAACCTGAAATTTTCTTTACAAAGAGTTTTGCTAATGGCACATTGTACTACAGATGTTTTCAAAGGGTAAGCAGGTGGCTGCCCACTTTTACTCTCAGCCAGCAAGTGGAAAATCCTCCTTGGCTACTCTTATGCGTCTGCTCTCTAAAAAGAAAGCAGGTTTTTTAAATGTTTCACATAAAATTGCTCTTTGAATGCCACACAGCCCAGGGAATCCACACCATGCAGATCTCTAAAAAAGGTCCAAGACAAACCTTTTACCACCAATGAGCAAGGAAATTGCTTACAATCTAAGCCAGGCTCTCTGAGGCTTCTTTCGTTCGTGCATTTTCCTGCTGTAAGGCATGGTAGTGATTTTTCTTTGGCTCCAGGAGTGCTTTTCTCAGGAAGGTGCAAAGTAGAAAAGGGGGCAACAGATTTGCTGCCTTCTGCTTGATGAATTCTTGCCTTCCTTCTCTTTTGGGGTTCTTTTCCCTGCCTTTTTCATGTGCAGACTGAGTTGGAGGGTAGGTGCCCCCGTCATGGACCTCTCCTATCCACCTTCCCCTGCTCCTGAGGTCTCAGAGAAGGGAATGAAAGGGAAAAGGGCTGTAACAGAGGTCTGAAGGGGAGCCAGGAGTGAGACAGCCAGCTGTGATATGAAGATACATTAGCAAGAGTAATCTGCCAAGGTTAGAGTAGGATGGGTACTTAGGTGGCAGACACACACATAAAACTGAGACATTCTGCTCTCTTGTACATGACCCACATACTCCCTTCTACAGTTTTAGATCTCTTCAGTGTTGGGGTAGAATGTTCAGAAACCGAAGTGCACCCATATCTCCAGCTACAGCTCACAGGGTGTGGGTCTCTCACCCCTCTTCTTCAGCTGGAATTCTGGTTCACAGAGCTCCCTTCCCTCTCCTCCATGTCTGCCAGCTGGAACATTTTTTGTTCTCTTTTCCTATACTGCTTTTCACTACTGCACTGTTTGGATCAATACAGCTGTAAACTAGGCCAGGGAGATAACCTAAGATAAAAAGGATAAAACTCATTGTTTGAGCAAGCAATGGAAAAGGCTTTGCTTCCTTCATGCTGGCCAAGGCCTGTGACAACCTGCCTGAAGGATTGTTACATCTGTTTTAAGATTTATTAACGATTTCTTCCCCTTTTCGTGTAACTGTTTCATGGGTTTGCTGTAATCCTTCAAAGACTAATCAAAATCACTCACAAGTAGTTCACAGTTAACCAGAAAAGCTATTTGAAAATTATTTTTCATATAGAGTCTTGGCCTGCCATTGCATCAAGTGGCTGATGGGTAACATGTAAATGATACAGATGATTCTGAAATATAATGAGTGACCATACTAATCATTTTAAAGAGGTAGATGGTAAGGGGATGGAGAGCCTTGATTTATCTGTTCTGAATGTAATAGGGAATTCACTTGCTCCCACTCATACTGCCATTTCACAAAGCTGAGCCAAAGGTAAAGATTACCAGGCAAACCTGTAAAGAAATACATCAAAATCCAGAAAGTAGTGTTTTTGAACGTTATGAATTTTCAGCCCAAGGAGCAAAAACTTCTCTAAATACAAAGCTTAGCAAACCACAGCACATATGCCAGAGCCTTTTGAAGTAATTAGCTGAAGTTGGATGCTGCTCCTCCAAGTTATGACTGCAACCTAGGCAAACAAATGCTTTTATTTTAATTACAGTCCATTGTATTTTCAAGATTCTGACTTTTTACTACTGATTATACCCAGATGGTATTTGTACATTCTACAGTCTCCAATATTAAAATTTATTTCAGTATTCAGGTTTGGAATATATACACCATAGCTTTGGTTTCATACATTTCAGTGGCATGCTTTGAGAAAATACTTTTAGTATTGCTATGCAAATAAATTATAAATCAAAACTCTTCACTGTTTACAAAGGGAAGCCCTGCTTAAAGAACTTGGTGGTACACTACCTCTCAATGCAGGAACAACTCGGTTGTTCTCATCCTAATAAAATAACCATGTGCATGTATTTAACCTGATGAACACAAATTGGTCCATTGGGACTACTCCACTACTTGAAAATGTCTGCAGTGCAAGTACTTGTATTGAGGTTATTATATAATGTAAAGGAAAATGAAAAACCTGTGACTAAGCCACCGAACTAGGAGACAGGCTTTCCTCCTGCTCTTTGACTAGGGTATAGAGCTAATTTATGCTAGTTTTATTTTTGGAGCACTCAGCAAGGCTATGTTACTGCAGCAGTAATTCTCATCTGTGCAGAGTACATGCTCAATAAGATTGTTCTGTGCAGGTAGAGCCTTGTACTCTTTATATACTTTGTATCTAGTGTAGATAATGACCCAAAGAGAGTACAGAGTCACAGTTTCTGAGTAGAGCTGACCTTGGCAGTGTTTTGATGCATGCAAAATCGATAACGTTGAAGTCTTCCAAGAGTCTTGGAACAAAAACCCAGTACTCTGAATGGTGATCATACTGATTATTTCTCTTAAAGCCTACTTTCTTGGCACCTCAGCTAAAAATACTCTTTGATGTAAGTGTTGGCAATCTGAATAAAATCCAATCTCTTTATTCAACAGAATGTATTCAACTGAGTATAATTATGCATTTCATCCTTGCCATTACCTGTCCAATAGAATTCTATTCTTTCAGAAGTTGGAAGAGATGGGCAGTTAGCTTGATACAATCTTCAATGGTGTAAAATCTTTTGCTATGTTCTTTGATGCTAATGAAACTGCAGCCAAGCACTCAGCATATCCTAAAGGACCATCTGAAGTCTATGTGTTCTTTATTAGCTATAGTGGGTTTGGGTTTTTTGTTTGGCTTGGGTGGGGCTTTTTTGGTTTTTGTTACCACTGAACACATCCGGGCAGATTGCTGATGCACAGAAACCTGCATGGAGATGGAGGCTAGAGCTCCAGTAGCTGCTCTTTGAGACAAATATGGACTTGAAGCCCAAATGGACTATAGGAACATACAGCCTGAACTGTTAGCACATGTAGTAATGCATTCCCATACAAACCACTTTACTGAGAACTCCTAATATCCTCCCTGATTCCTCTATCACTTTGAGGTCTCTTATATTATGCTCACCTAATGACTTCTGCATAATTCCAGTATCAGTCACATCAATGTTTTCTTAGCATTAGTTAGCTGTCTTTCTTTCCTTTCTAGTCAAACAGAATCCGTATTACCTACCTATGGACATCTGCTATGAAGGCATGTACTTCAAGGCTAATTCTCTCAACCTCTTTTACAGTCTCTGAAAGGAGATACAGAGCTGTTTAGTTGCTGCAGTTTTCTTTTAGCATCACATTTAATCTGACTCTGAGTCACAGGGATTTTCATCCCTTCTGGACTTGCACAGAATTGGAAATGTTCTACTATTCCCAGGTCAGAGAAAAACACATTATCTGAAGTCTAGGCAGCGTGTAAAAAAAACACCAAGATGTTTTTGCCATATGAATAGCAAAATGATTGCAAAATGATTGCAGAATAGATTGCATGGCTGCCAGACTTATAGGATAATAATTGGAGGCTGAATTGTCAAACTTTGCTTGGTTTGACTGAATGCACTCCATCTCCAAGTACAGGTACTGTATACCTAATTGACTCATCATAAACTTTAAGTAAAACCCACAAAATTCTGTGAAAACTATATTGGTGTCTCCTTTGTACTTAGTGCTCTGAGAGCTCATTATGGTTGAAAAAAACCCCAAATCTATGATTAAAAAACTTAAAGAAGTATCATCTTTTCAGATCCAAAATGTTTACCATATTTATGGAAAATTATCTCAGGTACTTACAGAAAAAAAGACAACTAGCAAATGGTAGCAACACCCTGGAATTAAGCTGCAGTCTTCAAAGTTCATTTTCAGGCAAGATGCAATTACAAGAAATGGTGCAATTTGAAATGTGTGCTTCAAAGCACAGGGTTGTAAAAACAGAAAGGTGTCAGACAATCACCTGTTTTGAGTCACAAAAAGGATAAAAGAATAGTTATCATGAAGAACTCTCACAGTTATTTGGATGCATTAAATGGTTCAGACTAACTGAGAATATTTCTTCTAGTGTGCTGGAACAGCACAGTATGCTTTATCAATCTGTCTTTTCACACACAAGGGCTTAAACTCTGGTGTACCAGCAGAGCTTCCCACTGTGAATGGGTTTGCTGAGATACAATGCAGGAGACTGGTGCTGCTCAAGTGCCAGCAGCTAGTCTAGGTAAGATGTTATGACCAAAGGTGTTTCACAAAGCTGAGGTGCCATTCAGCCTTTTAAAGACACTGTTAGCTGCTGGAGGATTACTCTGAAAGAATACTCTGAAAAAAAATTGCTGCACTGAGTACTGCCACAATTCACCTAGATTTGTTCACCTTTAGCCAAAGGCAGGAGAAAAATCAAACCACGCTTTATGTGTATTTTTCAGTTTAGGGCAGAAATAATGTGAACATTCTGTATCTAGAAAATTGCACAAGATAAAAACCCATGTAGTTTTATGGCTTCAATATGGCTTTGATATTTGTAGCAAGCATTCAAAAGAGGTTTTAAATATTGCCAGTAGGATATATATTTTAATACATAGTATTTGACATTGCTGCATGCTCTGTGCTAAATTCAGTAAGGTCTAAACTGTGGATAAGATAGAAATAAATTTACTGTGTCATTATTCCTGATTCTGTGTGGATAAGGCTCTGAATATTAGAGAATGTCAGTCTCTCTTTTCCATCTGAAATTAAGTGGGGATTTTTTGTTGTTTTGGTTTTTTAATCTATTAAAAAAACCTGATTAAGTAATGGGCCTGCAGTACAGGAAGGCTTCTCGATATTCGGTTGTTCTGTTCATATTGTGATTAAATAATCTACAGATGGAATCTGTGCCATTTGATTATTTTTCAGATTAGTGGAGTCCAAGCATGGCCATCACAAAAACCAGATCTTACTAATTTCTCTTAATTTCATGTAAATGTGAAGAAGTTAGAAGATTTTAATTAAAAGAAGATGATAAATTTTCAGCTGTAATTCTTGGTTTAATTTTACACTGTTTTTTTCTTTTACACTGTGTATTAATAGCCACTCTATTATTAACTTGCAGTAAGACCTAGAGCATGGTATACAAAACCAGGGCAGTAAGGAAATCAAAGTTATTTGAACTGTAGAACCAAAATTTTTTCTCTCTGTAGTTATATAGTTATTTTCCTTTGATATGAGGACTTCTGGCTATGTTGAATATTTATGCATCAAAGTGTTTCCTAGCCAAACTACCAGAGGTGATGCAAGGTCATTCTACAGTATTGTTCTCAAGATCAACATTTGGAGCAGAGTACTGGGCTGCACCAGCTGTCAGTGTGGTAATATGCTGGGAGCAATCAAATTCCTCTGAAATCAGAGTGACTGTCAGTGCTAATTAGCAGAGGTGTGAAATAATGATGTCTTTTTAATCAAGAGGCCTCTCTGGGAGCCAAGCTTATGCACATATTTTATAGTATTTACATTGTGTTTAATTGGGACACCTCTAAGGCTTCTCACTGGGTAACTGGGACAGCTGGAATTGGATCTGGTGGCTGATTAACTCCCGGTTAGAGGTAATTATGAGAGCAAGGCCCAAGTGTTGAGACAAGCACTGCACCACACTGTGCTGGGATGCACTCTGCCACGCATCTCTCACTGTGCCCTCATAACACACTGCCTGCTCCTCAGTCAACAGTGTTGAACTGAAAGCTGAGGGAGCTTTACTGCCCTGGCTGCAGCTGCCAACACTCACGATGTTTTAGGTGGAGAGGTAAAGGATGAAGGTATTTCACCTTCTTCACACATCATAACCCTTCAGAAAGATGTTTTGTTTGTGTAAAGTCTTTATTTTTCCCCTCAGAGTCCTAATTGGTGCTGTGTTAGATGTTGGTCATGGGCTGTCAGCTGTCTAAGGGAAGCTTTGCTGATCGAGGAAAACCAGCAGCCAGGCTGGTGGCTGGCAATGGGAAATGGCAGAAGATACAAGCAGCTAACAGAAAAGTGTGTTTCTGAAATTAAAAATCTGCAATTACGTGTGGGCAAAGCAGCAGGAGGAGAGAGAGCAGTACAGCAGACGTGTTCACACCAAGCTGGGAGGTGGCACAAAACTGTACCTAGGAGTTGTGACTGGTGGAGAAAATCAGAGCTGGTAAATTGACCCAGGGCAAATTGTTTAAAAGACTGGGGCCATTCCATCAGAAAGGAGTGAAATAGGAAAGGGCTTGGGGAATAGATGAAAGAGGTTATAGTGAGAAGCGTGGACTGCTCTTGGGAGACCCAGAAATTGGATTTGGGAGGGTTGAAGCGTTTTTGGCAAATCTGAGGAACTCTTGGTGTGCTGGGAGGCACTGAAGAGATCTGTGCCTGTGGAAAACTTGGTAAAAAGGTAAGAGAGTCCAGAGAGAAATCAGTGGGAGATGGGAAATTCAAACATCTGGAGTTAGGAGTCACATCGGTACCTGAAGAATCACCACAGGACACCCACTCAGAAATGTATCTGTGAGTGAAATCCCTCTCCTCATAAAGAGCTGAAACTTGTCCCTTTACTGCTTTAATTTAACATGCACCTCAATTTTTATGAACATGTGGTAGGGAGAAAGAATGTTAAGGTACACAGAAGATGGAGAATATAACTGTGCCATGCCAACAACAAAAGAGTCACTTAGAAGTGTTTTTATTGGACATTTAAAAGTGTTTTTAACTGGCTAAAGTAATTCAGGGAAGTAGAATTTGAGCAGCCAAACAATGCAGGAAAAACAATAAGGAACATGAGTGATAGAAAGTCCCTCTATCTATTTCAGTGGCAAAAGTACTCCTACACAGCTCACTGGCGTGTCTAGTAGGAACATAAAATGTTAGACAAAGTACGTGTGCCAAAACTGCAGGAGGCAAGATGAACCTCTGCAATCAGCAGAACAGAGAACTGTTCAATGTACTTACCCCAAAATAGAAAGTCTTCCTGGAACATGACATGAAGAAGTCCAGCTACAACACTGCACTGCTGTCTTCATAAAAAGCAACAAGAATGGTAACATTTTGCCTCACAAAAAGGGATGGGAAGCACATCTCCTGGGGGGTAAGGCTTTTTATTTGTGTTATGTACAGAGTTAATATAAGAAATGTCAATGAATTATCTTTGGCATCATCTGCTATAGTCAATATGTTAAACCTATGATTTTCATTTATGTATATTAATTTCTATCTTTGCAAAATATGTGTGTCTCAATTCCTCAAAGTTTTGTTTATAGATGAGTCAGTTCTCCCTTTTAAACCAGACCTTTTTTGTGCTTTCCTTTGTCTATTTTTCAAGGTTTCTCTGAGTTTTGTATATTTTGATCCTAATTAGATGTTAATATTCCAAAGAATTGTGTACTCTTTGACTTTGGAGAGTAGTGATACAGTCATTTACTGTCAGACTCGTAAGTCAGATTCTTCTATGTCATGGACCTGACCAAGATCCCTACACTTTCATAAATTTTGAAGTATTTTTATAGGAATCAAACTGAATTCCTTGAGGCTCAATCTGTTTCTGTATATATCTTCTTTCTTAAAATTGTGTAGAGTGTTGCGCAGTTTTTAAAGGATGCGCTCTCCTGACCCCCAGTCGTCTCAGAGGACAGCGAGGCTGCCTGCTGAGCTGCTGGCCTGACAGAGGGCAGGCTGAAACACAAACCCTCACTTTGGTATTACAGGTATGGACTAAGTATATAACCAGTACAAATGAGCAGGAGCATAAGAACAGGTTAAACACTTTGTGCAGGTTGTTGCTTTGGGATTTTTTTCTTGAAAGACTTTGTTGAAAAGCTATTCTACTTATCCCCCAGTCTGTTGTTTAATGCCATTTTATGTTCTGTACCCTGTTTAACAGACAAGTGAGCAACACATGATGCAGAAACCAAAGCAGTAAATACATGTCCTCTAAATTTCTGAGACTTCATCTAGGTGTCCCAGACTGCAACAATAGCCCTAAATGAGGACAGTGGAAAAGTAAGGTTGGGCAAGGTAAAAAGGAAAGTGGAACCAAACGTCAGTTCAGTTTTTTTATTCTGTTATTTGGCCAGAATGGTTTGTAGTTAAAACATAACAACAGAAAACTGTTACCGGAACTGGCTAAATAACCCAGCTTAGGTCTATTTCCAAAGGACAAGATGGAGAGTCCTCTCATGCTGTTCACATCTCCACTGTTCCACAAAATAGCTCCTGAGGACTGCCCTGGAAAAGACATTCCAATCCAACGTTGGCTGCAGCCATGCTGTAGAACCACACAACCCCTCCAGAGAGCAGGTCCATACTATTGTGCACAGCAGATAAATCTCTCCTTCCACTCCTCCCTGCCTCAGGCTTGTTGAAACTGTGACCCCATCTCACTGCCCTGTACCAGGGATTCTATTGAATGCTTGGTGTTGTATGACAGTGTTTTCAAAACAAATCAGTTGGAGGCTGGATCCAGATCTCTCAGGCTTCAATGACTTCTCTGCAAATTGTCTCTGCATGAACCTCACAGCCTTACATACATGGGACAAAAAGCATCTATTCCTAAAACACAAAGCTAATACTCAAAGAACTTTCACTTAATCACTCCATAAGGCTGGACAGCATGATAGCATGCTGTCCTTCAACTGTACCATGCCCCTCTCCTCTCCTCTCCTCTCCTCTCCTCTCCTCTCCTTCTCCACAGCCAGGCAGATTTATCCTGGCCACGCACTCTGTTTTTAAACAGGTCCCACTTCAGCCCATTGTTGGTCTGCAAACAAATGTTTGTTGAGGTAAAAATAAGAAAGGTACTTGTTACTGTGTCATACATCTTCCTTCCTTTTTCAATCCTGTTTTGGGTCAAACTGAGCACTAAACAAAAACCTGTTTTAAATTCTTTGGCTGTGTTTTAGCCCGTGTCTGTAGCATGGTGAAACATAGCTGAACCAGATTTTCATAGGTATTTAGCCAACTTGGATTCTGTGATGGCAGCACTGCCTTGCCTCTGGGCAGTAAACAAATACAGGCACCCTAAGTTACACAGAGCTGTGAGACAGACCCACCTTTGCTTTCTAAAGACCCCTTCTTGGAGGGAATGGCTTTCTTTAAAAGCATTTTTAAGGTTTAATTTTGAAAGTATAACCTGTTGTCTTTTTGAATTTAATGTTTAATATTGCTAAGGAGAATTTTACAAAGCCTTCTTTTTACTGTATTTATTTAGTAATGCCTATGAGATTAGTATCTCAAAAGGAAAAATCAATAGCACTTCACTATAGACATGTGGAGACAATATAATGCCTAACAGCCTTTTCACACTAAACTAAAACACCTCTGAAATGCACTTTGTCTCTAATACAATACCTTCCAGCCTTTTTTAATAACCGTATTTTCTGTACTGGGAATGTTGTAGTAAACATTTTAGGATCAATTTAGCAGATGAAAAAATAATAACAATAATTTTTCAATGTCAAAACATTTTGAAACTGGTGAAGAACTACAGAGCAAGTGCTGTTTTATGTCTAACCAAGCTCGAATTTTAAGCCCCCCTTCTGTTGTACTGACATTTAAAATGGCCTAGAAATAGAACTGAGGGGGAAAAAAAAACAACTCACAACAAAAATCACTTCTATAATGCAAGCCCAATCAAAGAGATATTGAATTGTAATCCTGTGATGAAGGCAGTTTGGTCCGAAGGTTTGCTGAGGTACTTGAACCATTTGGAAAAGTTATTCTTTATTTTGAGCATTCTGAACTTTTTTTTAAAGAAGTCTGGGCTGAAGTTAGTATTTCACGCAAAAAACTCTCAAGTGATTGTTTAGAAGGCAAAACTTCCCAAAGCAGACAAAAAGTTGCTCCTTAGGAACAAAAAGTTTACCTATATCAAATGAAAGAAATATATGAAAATCTCCACAAAAAAAAACAATACTTAGTACAATGACCCCCTACAGAGGCTTTAATGACTTCTTGCACAGTTGAATGCGATCTTTATTTCACTTGCATTAACCTTTCATTACTGTCTTTGCTTGTAGAACTATGCTGCCTGAAAATTTTTCAGGTTTCTGACAAAGCGATCACTATGATTTTATTTCCAGTGCCATTTTCCTTTCTGCTGTGCCCTGTGGTATAACAATAGGACAGTGCTGCCTGCCATTGTTTGATCTGAGAGTCAGCCACCCATGCAGTCTCTGCAGCTGTGCAGAGCCCCATCGCTCTGTAGTGTTCACTTCCATAATCTGATTTTACTTGTAAATTTGGATGCAGCAAAAACTTGTTGTTCACTTACTGCACTTGGAATTGTACATATCAATTATCTGAAGGGATTTATTGCTTGAATTACCATTGTCTTGAGCTATTCAGTAGGTCCAAGATACAGACAGATTTTCATGAGGGAGATGAAAAACACATATCTGGTATAAAAGCAACCCACTGCTAAATTACACATCTCTGCTTCAACACACAGGATAAGCAAAGGCCTTCAAAGAAAAAAGCAGACAGAATTTGGAGTGCTGAGAACTTTATTTTCACTATCCTTAGTCTCAAAAATAGTATAATAAGGGAAAGATTCTATCACCTCATTTTCGCTTTGCAATTCCTGGTATGTCATTTTCTTGTAGGTAATTTTTTCTTTCTGGGAATAATTAGAGACTAAGTTAGCTTTGGTCTGTGAAAATGCATTTTTCTCTGCATTGAGAGACTCATTCAGGACTATGAAGAGTCAGAAAGCCCTTTGCTTTTAAAGTATGGGAGAAAAGGAAATTATACTAGGAGTCTGAATGCTGCTCCTTCCTGCAAGCTCTTTCTTTGACTTTTCCGTGTTGTGCAATCTGAGATCTTAGCTAGCACCTTCACTTCAACCCTCCCTCTACATCCATATATCTCTTCTCTGGATACAAAAAAAATGCAAACAGTTTCTTTTCATTACCGTACACAATACAGATATTTGAGATGAGACTGAGCTCCCAGCTTAGCACCACTTCTGCATACTCCTAAAAGATGGTCTGTGCTCAGACACAAGATCATGAGTTAGCCTCAGTTCTTGTAATTATTGACCTGACCTAATGCTATCAAGTCAATGGGAACTTCTAATGAGTTTCAAAGGACTTTGGGTCAGGATTTTTGTGCACAGTAAATCCAATGATGCATTAAGATGCCCCTTAAATTTTGCTTTAAAACACTGACATTTGGAAAGGTCAGTCTGAAAGAACCTTTGAACTGATGATTAAGAGTAAGCAGAGCTAAAATAATAAATTATTATCTCACAAGGATCTCGCTGTATGCTTTAACATACTCAAAGTAAGATATTTACATTCTTCAAGGATGGTAAATGGATAAACAATGTACCTCCTATTGCTTATGTTATACCTCTATGAATATTTCCAGAGTGTTATTATAGTTGTTGAGTTTTCCAAATACAATGACTTAATAGCTATTAACCGGAATGACTGTTGGAAAAGAATGATTCAATCCTTCAGCTGGTACTTTTCTCTGACACATTTAAGGAGTTAGCACAGCCAAGAAAATTAGAAAACAAAATAGCTCAACTAGGGCACTTGTTAGTCATTGCTCAGTGAAAACAGCAGGCAAAGGCACAGCAGCTCTCACTACCTGTGAAAAGATTCTCCAGCATTTACAATTCACTACTGCAGTTGCGGTTCAGTCAAGACCTCCCATCTCAAGTTTCAGCATTTAGTCCATTAATGTATCATGTTTAATTCCGTAAACTCCAGAAATAAGATGATTTCATCATTGTGATACTGGGACATGCAGTTACTGTGCCCTGAGCTAGACAGCATGTAAAAGCGTGCTTAACTGGGTGAAAAAACAGTTTGTCTTAGGTCAGTAAAAAGCACAAGAGAAGTGATAAAATTCAGCCCCTGGAAGAATGCAAAAACTCCTGCAGCGTTTGTTCTGAATAAAGTTGGCTTTCTCACATAAATAAACAAATGAAAGGTGATAGACTCCACATTTCTGAACATCGCTGTCCAAGACAAACCAGATAAAACAAAACTCATGTTTTAGTTGACGTTACTATGCAAAAGAGGGTAAAATGACTAGTCTTTACAACTTGCACAAGGTGTGACTCTTGAGCTGTCCCATGCAGGGCCAAGAGTTGGGCTCGTTGATACCTGTGCATCCCTTCCAACTCAGGATTCTGTGATTCCAGTCCATACTCATTAATTACTCCTTCAATTCCATCTGTAACCACAGTGAGTTTGCTGCTAGGGAGAACACACAGTCTAATCTTCAGCCTTGTGGCTGATGGATGCCTGGAAGAGAAGGGATAATGAAGGCATGAATGTGGACTTAAACTTTTTGTGTAGCCACTAAAACCCTATTTAATTAACTTTTAACTCTCTATAATTTAGTGTCCTGGTTTCAGCTGGGATAAAGCTCATTTTCTTTTTAGTAACTAGTACAGTGCTGTGTTTTGGATCCAGTTTGAGAATAGTGCTGATAACACACTGATGTTTTGTTTATTGCCAAGCAGCCCTTGCCCTATGTCAAGGATTTTTCAGTGTCTCGTACTCTGCCAGTGAGGAGGTACACAAAAAGCTGGGAGGGAGCCTGAGTAGGACAGGTGATCAAACTGGCCAAAATGATGTTCCATAGCATAGAACATCATGCTCAGACTATAAACTGGGGGGAGTTAGCCAGGAGGAGGATGGTGATCTCGGCTCAGGGACAGGCTGGTCATCGGTCAGCAGGTGGTGAAAAGTTGTATTGTGCATCATTTGTTCTTTGGTTTTATCTCCATCTCTTCTCTCATTTTTATTACAATTATTGTTATGTTTGTTTCAGTTATAAAGCTGTTCTTATCTCAATCCATGAACTCTATTTTCTTTTCTTTCCTGATTCTCCTCCCCATCTCCTTGGTGGGGGTGGCCAGGGAAAGGGAAGTGAGTGGACAGCTGCAAGGTACTTAGGGTACTTATTTGCCAGCTGAAGTTGAACCATGACAGTTAATTGCCTACATCATTGTAGAAAGGATGACCTTCTAGAGCAATAAACTGGATGCATTCCTACAAGTAAGCTCTGTCTGGTAATAAGCATGGCCTCTCAGTCAGGCTGAAGATTGCTGCGTTGCTGTGGGAACAGTGGATTACCACTGCTGCCTCTGGGAGGAGCGATTACCCGAAATATGTGACAGGCTTGTAAACAGCTGAGATGTATATTTTTCATGGAGCTGCAAGAACTAGTTCAAGGACTGAAGGTGCCAAATGCTGCATATGTGGGAGAAAATTTCCTTTGTCAGATGCAATCCAGTGACTTTTGACAAGTGGAAACAAGGGTGTGATATCAAAAGTGTTCTGACACACTCTTACTGGTCACATTCCAAAAAATTGCTGTGGGGAAGTAGGAACTAGTTGGAGCAGACTTTCTGATAGTCAACATGCTACAGAGTCAGGGACTGTCCTTGACTATGGAAAATAATGAACAATATGTATTATGACTCATAATATCATGCTAATAATATCATGAAAAATGAACTGAAAGAGAAAGAGAGATTTCTGAAGGTTTGTTTGTTGCTTAACCCAAGTATAACATTCTTCCTGAGAACACTGTAAAGTTCTTGCCACAGGGAAGTAACTGGAAGTCAAGGTATAGAAGATGGAACATCCTGCCATCAAATGAAATTTGAAATCTTAAGCAACTGTATGATGGAAATAAATGTTTAAAATCATCAAAGACAAAAATATTAAATAAAGAGAGGGTAAAACTTGTGGAATCTCAGAATATAAATAGCTACTCAGAGCTGACCAAAAATTTTAAAAAGCAAACACAGATGCAAGAAAACTGATAAATATCTATTTCACCTCAGAGTGAATCACACCTGTGTCTGGGTACAGCATTGCAGAATTATTTGCCTATTCCAAAGCTCGTTGTCTTCTGTTCCCTTTCATGTAAGCCCTGTTCATTCCTCACATATCATCAGACAGAGGTTACATCTGACAAAGGAGGTTTCTGTCTAAGAAGGTGCTGCATCTTATGCTAGTAAGTCTTGAATCGGTCCCTGTAGACCACTGGAAAATTTGCCTGTCAACTACTCAGTACACTTCTACTTATTTTCACTAATAATTCTTGGAAAACCTATGTTCACCATAATTGATGGTCCCTGACATACCTGTTCTGGAGTTAGTACAGTCAGATGAGATATTTAATTGGGAAAAAAGAGTGTCTTTTTGGATCTCCACTGGCTTATGGCTCATGAGATGTGACCTTACTCACTGACCTATATCTCATAAGAACCAAATTCAGAACTATAATTTTTGACAGCGTAAAAATGCATTTTGGTACAGCTGGTCCAGATAAACTTGGCATCTAGTGAGAATTTTTATTATGGAGACAGCATCACTTGTCATCAGTGTAACTGAGAGAAGTGTCAGCCTTTACCTCTTAACCAGTGCAATAGTAAAATCAAATGTTACCATAAGGGCCAATTCAAGTAAAAAAAAAATTTGACTTGCTGCTTTGTTTGCCCTACTACTATTGTAATTCGGTGGGTCTGCCGAGCATTTTGACAGCTTTGCAACATTAGGAGAGAGGTTGTTCATGACAACTTTTTTGCACCTTCATCAGACAAAACTCATAGATAAAACTCCAGCTCCAGTAAGTGCAGGATGGATCCCAGATGGCTTATGGAAGTGCTCAAAAACACATGCTGAGGTTTTGTCCTGTCAGATGATCACCTCTCCTGCAAGCAATATGCCATCCACCTCGGGCAGGTAACTGGATGCTTGCATGTGTCACATCTTGCCAACAGATGCCCACCACGTGACATGCACCTCACGCAGCTGCTCTTCCCTACGATGCTGAGGTGTCAATGGCACTGTATGATCAGGGAGCAAATAAGCATCTGGTCAGATGAGATGTCTTCCAGTGCCAGAGTAAATCCATATTTTGGTGTAATACAGGAAAGCACCAAGTCAAGGGAGAGAATACAACCAGTGAGTAAGTTCATAGTCTTTGAGAGCCTAAACCAGTGAAGACTCCCCCACTTCCAACTGCAGTTCACATCTAATCTCTCTTCACTAACCAGTTCAGGTTGGTGTGGGTTGAGTTGGATTTATGAAGTTTAATAGCAAAGAACCTTGCTTTTGACACACAGTCATGATGATAGAATCAGCCAGCCAAATGTACTTGATTTGTTCCCACTAAAGCTAACACAGCTGCACAGCAAGACCTGGAAGCATAATCGAGACCATTATCTCTTGTTCTATTGAAGGAAAAAACAGTGCTTTCCAGCCTAAACTGTGTCTATTCTGCTCTCTTAGAGCCAGCATTGTTACCCAAATATCTACGTGTCCAGCTGGGCACAGCACCTAGCTCTAGAGTGTTGTGACTACTTTAACTCAGTCATACAGAAACTGGGCGTAGGTGACTTCACCATTTCTGTTTATGTAAATCTATGGGCATTTCTAATGAGTTTATGCTCCAGCTGGTCTTCAAACTAAGTCACAAGGCCAAGCAAGTTGCCATGCCATCAGGCTGTATTTGATCACACAGCTTACAAGGGGATCAGACAGACTTTAATTTTAGAAGTCTTGGCACAGAGTCCAGTAAAACATCTAAATGGTTATAATGTATCCATTGTTTAATTCCGTTGAAGGGAGCCTTTACAGCCTGTACAAAAAGCCAATTAAAGGATAAAACAAAATCAAAAGTCAAAATTATGATGATGCTGAAATTAACATTCTGGTTCAGAAAAACAGCTCAACGTTTTTGAGGACTGTCACAGAGCCGTTGTGAGGGGCCATGGAGTTATGCTTGCATGTTCTTTTGACAGCCTACAAACACCAAGGGAGTGATGTATTTTCTCTAGCAGGAAAACACAGCAAAAATTTAACTTAATCCTTCTTGGTTTTGTTCTTCAGATAGAAACTATAAAGTAGACAGTATTCTGAAGTTACAAGAAGCAGTGAGTCCATGCTTCATGTAAGAAAGTGTAACAAAGGTAAACGTGAAAACTTGTGTAAGGAAAGCAAATATTTATTTGTATAGTATCTATGTAAATTGATTTTACCAACTTTCATGCATTTGGTCTCAGATTTTATTCCCTTCGAGTTTCACATCCCTATACCCACAAATACCAGGGCATGGATGCCCAAGTATCCTGGCCAGGAGCACCAGCACAGAGGACATGAGCTACAGAGTCCTTGTACACCTCTGATGCTCTTTTGACTGGCAGTGGTGAAATACTTTGGCAATAGCTTGTTTACACTCTTTATGAGTTCCTACCGGACAGTTCTTTGCTTCAGAATCTTGCTTGTTTCAGTCTCTATGGATTGCAAAGCCATGTCTCATTATCTGTTCTTCCTTGTCTGTTTGAAATCTGTGTCTGTTTCTCTCGTGGGCTAATAAGGCAAGTGCATGTAATTTGATGCGAGCTGGCTTGTCCAGTTGACAAGGCTTCCGTGCTGTGCTCTTATCAGTGCACAGGCTTTCAGATCTGTGCCTCAATTTTGCTTCTGAGAAAGATTTTGCTGGGAGCAGTGTCCTGTGAACAGTGTCACAGTATGGGTGATTCCCTTAAACCTTTTTCTAATGTTTCTTCTGGAGCTCTCATGCACACATAGAATCATAGAATCACAGAATATTAGGGGAATGGAGTGGACCTTAAAGATCATCTAGTCCCAACCTCCCCTTCCATAGGCAGGGACATCTCTATTAGACCAGGTTGCTTAAGACCTTATCCAACCTGGCTTTGAACACTGCCAGGGATGGGGCATCCACAGCCTCCCTGAGCAACCGTTTCCAGTGCCTCACCAACCTCCCAGTAAAGAATTTCTTCCTGCTATCTAACCTCTCCTCTTTCAATTTGTCCCCATTGCTCCTTTTCCTACCATTGCAGTTCCTGACAGAGACTTTCTCTGGCTTCCTTGCAGGTCTTCAGACACTGTAAGGTTGCTCTGAGATCTCCATGCAAGCTTCTCTTCTCCAGGCTGAACAGCCCCAACTTTCTCAGCATGTCTTTGCAGGGGAGGTACTCCAGTCCTCTTATCAACTCCGTGGCCCTATGAATGCATGTTTGAACTATGAATGCACATTTGCATTCCATGTTCATTTATACCATTCTTTTATTTCTGTCACAAAACTTTACAAGGTGGTCTTACAATTTTTTTTGTGCAGAGATTTTACATTTTTACACTTTCACATTTTTACATTTTTACATTTTTTACATTTTCATCTCCAGTTCATCACAATGTTTGTAAATGGTGAGTTCTTTTCTTCTCCTTTTTTATTTGCTTGCAAAACGAGCTAGAAAAATACTTTTTCTCACCACTTCTCACTCTGATGCCAGCACTAGTGCATATTCCCCTCTGCCACGACTCAGTCATGATACCGAGAAACACGCAAAACTCCTCCGTGTCTGAAAGTTGTGCCAGAATGCCAACAGAAACATTGCCTCCATCTGAACTGTAATCAGCAAATTCAAACAAGCGTTGGTGCCAGATGATCAGATGTCAATTTAGAATTTGAACTAGATATGTCAAAAAGTTGGAATAAGTAAGTAAAACTATTTAGAAGAGATCTTCAACATGATTTATTTTGAGATCTATCTTTATTCCCCCCTTCTACTACCCATTTTACTGTGAGGGTGGTGAGACACTGGAACAGGTTGCATAGGGAGGTTGTGGATGCTCCAAGCCTGGTGATGTTCAAAGCCAGGTTGGATAAGGTCTTGAGCAATCTGTGGGGTTTTATATGGTATGGGTCTAGTGGGAGGTGCCCATGCCCATGGCAGTGAGGGCTGGGTCTAGATTAAGATCCATTCCAACCCTATAATATTCTATTATTTATGGTTCTATGATTCTGCCCTCCCAGGCTGACAAATTACAAACCACCAACTACAAAACAGGCACTGAAATTTAAGCAACAACAACAAAAAAGTAAAAGTACTCTGTCTACATATTAATGGATACTCTCTTATGGTCACCATGTCATTGCCTTTTGTCTTTTTCATCCGAAGTTTTTATTCAGATAAGAAAACTTATCAAAGTGCCTTAGAGTGAAATTCACTATCACATTTAACACCTGTTTGGTGATGAAGCTCCACAGCCAATATGCTAGAGAAAGGGCAAAATTCAAGAATACGTTTTCAAATAGCAATACTAGAAAACTGGCCATGAAATAGTTCTCTTTGAACCTGTACTTCTAATGACAGCCTGATTTTCCAGCCAAATTCATGCTGGCTTATGCTACTTGTAGGCAGCTCCGCACTGAGGTTGCAAGAAAAGCTCAGTCTTGGCAGCTCAGCAAACTCCCTAGCTCAGAGAGGAAAGAACAGCTGAGAAACGTCCACAAGGCACATTTTATACCTTCCCATGTGGAAACTACCATACCAATAATGTACACAATAAAGAGATGTGAGGGCGAGTAAAGGCCAGAGCAGAATGAGTGGTGTTCTGCCCAGCCTGGAGCCTCTCCAGTGACTTCAGCCGTGCTATCTCCAGGCAGAGCATGGTCATGGATGCAGGGAGTCATTTGGGGGTTTTTGTGTCAGTGCAGGAGGACCTGAACACAAGACCTTTGCCCTAACTAGCAAGAGTAATAACAGGCAAGACTAGGTTAGTGCAGGATTCAGTGCAGCCTTATACAAGCAGTCCTTCATCCCTTAATATATTCTTAGACTGCACCATCCCCTCCATAATTTCTCTCTGTTTTTCATGTTAATCTGATGTAGCTGAAGATTGAAATCTTTGTTTACCTATTCAGCCAACCCAGGACATGTCCATTAGATGGTGGTTGGAACTGGGATTTGTATATATCCCAAGGAGGATATCCCGAGGAGGGATATATTTGTATATATCCCAAGGAAGGTTAAAAAATAAAAACCATGCAAGGGTGCATGAAAGCCATGATTTAAGAATCAAAGAAAGTGTTAATTTTAGGTATACTATATAGCAACACCACTGTCTAACTATTTTCTTTTTTTCCTTTGCCTTTCGACAGCACATAATAAAGCCATATCATTACTAATGTGTTGTATTTTCATCAGATCAAACCCAAGTTCTCACCAATTGTACCTATTAAAATGCTTGAAATTCAAAGAGTAGGACCATATAAAACGGGAAAAAGACAAAGCTCATGACAGTCCACAAGCCAGTAATACAAAATAGCATTTTCATGTAAAATTTTAGAAGTTCTTGCCCCTTATATAATTGAATTTGAGAACAGAACTGAGGTCTCAACTCCAATGCAACAGATGAACATGAATGGATATGTATCAGCATAAGTGAAATCAAGCTCTATGGCAAAAAAATTGGAATAAGTTTTTAAAAAATCTAAGCATTGAAATGCCCTATTTTATGATGGTTTACATGTGCAAAGAGACATCTGAGCTCAAAGCAAACAGATGCATGTTTGATTGTTCAGCCTGCTCGCACAATGAAGTTTCCAGATATTACAAGCTTGTGTGTAGAAAATTATATTTGTTTAATAAATTTTATTGAGAGTCGTGAAGTGTTGTTTTTAAAAAGCAACTCTTTTAGATTAGCTCCTGCTTCCTTAAAAATCTTTCTTTTAGCAGAATGAATTTCAGCCTCAGAGATATGATGTATACAAAGGAAGGAGATACTATTGAACAGAGAAACTCTTTATATCAAGAAGACAAAAATGAATACTGAAATTCTTGTTGCAGTAAAATCAGTGGTGTTTCCCCCACTGGCTTCTATCCTGATAGAATTTCATTTTTAGATTTTCTTTTTCAAATCATATCTGAAAGGATGCTTAGAGTGTTCTCCTGGAAGAACCTTACCATGCTACTCTCAACTGGGTTGCTAAGAATCAGCTCAATTTTTGCTTTTTACAAATGGCATTTGTACCTGAAGGGGAGACTGATGATTGTGGTTTGAAGAGAAGTGGGATATTTTTTTCGCAGGCAACAAGTTATGTACCATATGTTTTAAAAGACCAACATGTACATTTCCCTGCAATGTGACATGCACAGTTTGCACAAGGAACTAAAGAATATAAAATGCCTCTTTTCTTTATGTTTGTTATTCTGATTTCCACCCTCTAACAATTCTTTTCATTCCTACTGTGTGAGCAAACCATCATTTACAGGTGACCTCTAACAAACTAAACATAGTACACTACTGAGTTTCAGACACCTGAAACCATTAAAGATATACTCACAAGAGCTCATTTCTGAAGAATCTGTAGCTATATCCACACAAGATTTTAGTAGAGACAATGCATCAGCTTTTACATGCCTGGCTGCCTGGTATGATCATTGCCTTATGGGCAATGGGGCTCCCTATAGAGTACATCAAAGTACCTGAAGGAAGGAATCAGCAAAGCCAGTGTCCTGGAGGGGTGACAGCTGATAGGAAACACTGAAGAGACAGATAAGCTTATCTTCTCACACCATTTTCAGTGATAGAAGTTCATCAGGCAGTGAAAAGGCACTCTTTCTGATATTAAGCAGCTATGTTAATTATGTTTTACCTCTTCCAGTTATTATTGCTGGAAAGGTGCTCATCACTGTCTCTATAGACTGCCTGGGAACGAATGACACACTCATCTCCTTTGAGAAATCAGCTGGGTTCATTTAGATCATCTTCACTGACTTCACAATCACATTCCTGACTGCATGAAGCAAATATAAGAGCCTTCACACAGCTGCTTCTAGTGGCAGAGCTGTGAAGACAAGTTTACCCCCAGGAGAGGGCATACTGGGGTGCTCATTCCTCCATTAGCAGAGTTATTGTTGAAGGAGCTGTTGATTGTACAGTCATTCATCAAATATTCTGTCCACTCAGGGAATTATCTATAGCTTCTGGTCACATTCGGTCTCCAAATTTGTTGCATCACACTCCCCTTTAGATGAGTGTTTGGCATTCTGTATAGGCAGACACAGCATGGCTCTCTGTACGTGCTGTGTAGAAGTGCCCCTAAACATAAGAGGTGATGGATTGCCTGAAAATTAAGAGAGTCATCAAATCAGCAATTTTGGCATTCTCTTCAGATAAGCCTTCATAATTGGATTTGTCCCAAAAAAGGATGGTTAGACAGTATGTGGAATCCTGAGTAAATGGACAAGTCCTTGGTGTCTGTTGAACATTTTTGCACATGGCTTGAGAGGAGAAAATCACATGCAGCTTAAATTTTCCTGAGGATTTTTAAAATAGTGGATGATCTTAATGATATTATTTTGTGATGCATGTTTTGCTCAGATTGAATTCTTTCATAAAACAATCTTTGTAAAGGATTTTAGGAGGATATGTTGTTGACATAGAGTGCAAGCTGTTGTTTATCAAAAAAACCCAGAAAGATGTTTGTGTGGGATAGAATGAAATGCTCTTTGTCTCTCAGCCTCCTATTTCAGGTCTCTATTTCCTTCAGAAGCAGGTGTGAGATGAAAGAATCTTTTCTCCATTTTGGAAAGCAAAAGAACAAAGTTATAGTGTACCATTTACCTAAATGTTATGACTAATGGTATTTACAAATCTATGTTGTGGCAATGTCAATTTTTTATCATGAAGATAATTGTTCTGAGACAGTCTTTTAGTCATGAATAATTTTATATTTGGCTGACTCATTTTGTCTTGCAATTAAATAAGATGTGTGTATGTTTTGATCTTTAAAGATGAATACTGGATATTATGCCAAGAAGTAATTGAATTATTTTGCATGTATTATGGTTTTGCAATTCAGATGTGTTTAGCTAAATAGACTTAGTCCTGTTCTCTAATGGACTTAATTTTGTTTGGTTTTTAATGATTCTGCTATCTCCTTGATAGTGTGAGATATCGCCTTTTAGGAGGCTAAGCATTGAGATAAAAACATCATGTTCTTAGGAAATAATCACCTATTGGATTGAGAAACAAGTAGCTGACCTTCATTTTGAAGGTTATTTCTAACATTCTTAATCACTTGTCACTGCTGCTACTTACAGCTTCAACCAGCATCTGTCAACGCCCTTACAGTCAGGTCATCTGTTACAGTAACTAGGCATGGTGTATCAGACCAATAAATATGCTCTTTTTCACCAACCTCACATCTGCATCATATCTTGCAGTTTCATCATACTAAATTTTTGCTGCAGCTCATGCATTATTTCTATTGAAGTCAACTACTTAACATCCAAGTTTTATGTTCTAAACATCCTTCATCTGGATCCATTATCTAAGCTTTCAGGTGTATTGTGTAGCTGTAGCAACTCTCGATCACTTCCTCTTTTTAGAGGTATGTTACAACATCCCACAGCGCAGCTCAGTCCAAATAATGATTTACGTGTCCATATTTTGTATAAAAGCCAACATCATAATAGAGTGATCTTTTCCATATTCTTTTTCCTTTGTTTCCCAATCCTTTATTTCCTTTACACTTACCCACTCATTAATGGGGACCAACGGATAAAAACACACATGGTATTTATGATTTCATGGGGAAATCCTGCTAGACCTTATTGGTTTCTGAAAGAGCCTGACCTTGAGCAAACACCAAGTCAGAACCTCAGAAAGGTAAGCAAATGGCTTAGACCCTCCAGATACTTTACATATAGAAAAAGAAATTGGAGGTAAGTGCTCCTAAGGAAGTTGGGAAGAAACCCAAAATAAAGAACTCACTGGACTACACACTTAACTAATTCACACCCTTCCACTGTTCTTCCATTTAACACCACCTTTTACAGGTTACAGTGGATTGGCACCCATCTGGGCCATGGAAAGATGAATATCTTGCTGTCCATTATTTCCCAAACCACTGAGGTTGTTTTAGCCCAAGCATGTTTCCAGTCTATCTGTAACATTATGGAATGGTCTTCATTTAAAGACAAAGTTGACCATTAAGGTTTGAAAAATTTTGCTTCGTGCTGTCAAGTGGATCTCACCAATGCTATAAAATGGAGTAAATAAATAAATGGAACCAGGAAACTAAGGAAATGCTTAGTTTATAAACTTTGCACTTACAGAACTCCTTTGCATTTACAGTGATCCCCCTGGATCACTGATGAACTTTTCACAGCCTTGGAAAATCATCAATTAATGCATGGCACATCAGTATGAGAGGAAAAAAAGGCCAGAATGCCTGTGGCCATTGTGGGTACAGAACATTATGCGGCTGTTTTTCATCAGTGATAAAGAATTCTGACAGGTGAAGAAAGAAAATGGTTGAAAACCAAGGCATTTCCTCAGAAGTGTGCATGTACACACGCACATTCACACACACACACACACGCTGCTCTTTCATCTTTTCTGGCTTGCTATGGATTTTGTGCTGCTCCAAACTTCTGAGGAAGTATTTCTAAGGGAGTTGTGCTCTTTTGTTCTTTCTCTTTCATTACTGATGTCAGCAGTTTTTTAAATCCCACATTATCAAAATAATATTAGAGAGAAGGTCTGGCATAATTAAATGCTGTATAACAAGTTTTCTCATTTCACTTGATAATGCTGCTTTTGAGAACTATTCTCAGTAACAGAGAGAGAAAAACTAAACTGTAGAAAAAAACAGACCATTCTCTTTCTTCACAGATGAACAGAGTAATCATCCACTTTGAAGTCATGTAAACGAAAAAAATACTTGCTTAAATATGCCTATCAGTTTTGATTAGCTAATGACTTCTTTCTTTGGACAATATGTATTATCCTTAATATATATCATGTCGGTGCTGTAAGTTTGAGGGCAACAAAACACTAATTAAGTATAGATCTTGAAAAAGCAGCAGTCTTTTGAATTTGCTGATGAAATATTTCAGAAAATACCAGGTGAAAGTCTTGGCAATTTTCCCTGTTACTTTGTGCTTACACATTTGGAAAACAACTAGAATCCAAGATCTCACAGTGTCCCACACCCATGGGAACTTACAATTCAGTGCCTGATATGCTAGAACTGCTAGCAAAGGGTCAGCAAGGACAAGTGGTTTTTCCAAGACATACTTGCTTCCAATACCCTGACTTTTCTTTTGGGATGAATAGCTTTGTCTGTACTATAAATTAGGAGCAAACTACTCCAACTATTTAAAAAGTTTGGAGAAAGATCTTACTGACTTTAGAGACTGTGAGTTCTCTCAGAGCATTTCATGTTCATCCAGAGAAGAAAAAAAAAGGAAAGAAAAACAACCCTAGATTGCCTTACCTACTAAGAAGAAACAGACTTGATTTTGAAGAGCTTAGAGTATTTCAGACTCATATTCATGGCAATATGTAGGCACAGATGAGATAACAGTCCCATTTTCAGGGGCTTCAGAATGCCATGAAAATTACTTTTTGGATGCTCTGGAATAGTTTGTGCTTCTTCTTGCTTTGAAGGGCTTCTTGACAGATTTTCATAAGATTGAGTTGTTAGCTAACTCCGACAGCAACACTAAAACTATGATTTTCTGTGATTGAGATTGCCAAAGCATTTCTTTGAACTCACACCCCAATAAATTGTCTGTGCTTTAAAGTTCTATACCAATGCCATTGAAAATGTGGCCTAAAAAGAAAGCCCTTGTTTTATGTAGAAGTAGCAGACTCCATTTGATCAGCCAAAACCCCAAAATGGAAAAACAAAAAAAAGAAAAGGTTAAGGATGTGCATCTACGACTCTGTTCCACTGAGCCAGTTCATGCATATTTTCCATTTCTGCCCTTTTTTCAGGACTGTCTGTAGTAGATGGAAGCCTTGGGTACAGGTTGCCTGAGGTCTGGGTGGTGAAACAGAACCATGGAAGAAAACACACTCCACAAGCAATTAAGATTGGCTCAGGAAAATGGATAATATAAGAATGGCACCACTGCTCTTTGTTTTTCTTGACCTCAGGGATGGCATAAATTCCCAGGTTATATCTGGGAACAAGCAGCAATAAGTGACAAAGAGCCACATCAGGTTCTTTTTCGTTCAGCTAGTGTGTCCATGAACCCTTTGGAAGTCTTTGAACAAGTTACAGAGAATTTCCTCTCTTTCCTCTTCATTATAAATAGGTGGAAACATGAGAAACTCCACAGTTTTAATTTAATGTAAGCTGAGTTTCTTAAAGGGTTTGTGATATTAATTCAGCATTTTGTAAACTGCATTTGTGTTAGCAAGTTCCCCACAAAATCACTGATGTTTGTGTGGAGCAAGGATGGTATCAACTCTACATTTATCTTTAATATAGAGGATGGATCCTCCTCAGGCCTTTCTGCCTGTTTTTTAAACTTCAACCTTGCGACAAATCTAGGTTTGGCTAGCAAAGCAGTGTTGTATAGCCTCTGAATTTGTCAAGTTGAGAAATGTAGTTAACTCACAAGGTAAAATGTTTGGTGACCTCATTCTCCTCTCCAGGGTATCATATTGCAAATAAAGGTGACCTTCTAGCTCAATGGAACAACAGAAAAGGCATAGGTGGGATGAAATCTCAAGAAAATACTTTTTGACACAAATATTTCCTCATTAATTACAACAACAGAGAAAGCAACATCAAAGGTCTTAGTTGCCAAAACAGAAAGAGAAAGGTACAGGCTTTTCCAGGATAAGGTTTAAAGTTCTGGATTGTTTCCCTTTCTGTAGCCTTCAGCTGCCAACATGAGAATTTGTACATGCAATTCCAAGGAATGCTGGCAAATGGACTCTGTGTGGTTGGACTGATCGCAGTCAAAGCATTTTGGACAACCAGTTTTAACCTTCTATCAAACCGGTCAGCAGGAAATCTGAAGTTAAACACCAAATTTAATCGTGTTTTGCAGATAATATACCTTTCTTTCATATTCCTAGGAAATCAGAGAGTCCCTTTTTTGATTGGTATTAACTATTAATAACTGTCGGCTGGAGATTAAACACATTTAATTTGCAGTTTAAGAATTTCCTCGTGATAACCAGCAAAACATACACAACTCTCCCTGTATCCAAGTAACTGCCACACACATTCTGGGAATTACGAGTTTCAGAAAAGTCTTTTCCCTGCCTGAAATTCCACGTAGGTCCACTTACGAGAAGTTGTATTTTTGTCACTGACACCTACATTGCAAGCTCCCAAACTACAGTGCAAGCGTGAACCCTCTTGCCCTTTTCACTTTCACGGTATTGAAGAGGGAACTGCAGCAGCAGCTTCCTGGAAACTGTGCCAGTGCCCTTTACTGTTTACCAGCTGTCTTAGAAACTCCCTGAATGAGACACAAATCAAAGTGAAGTTTTTATTTTTGCAAGCTCAAGGAAGAAAAAAAGATCCAGCATGTTTAGAAAAAGGTAAACCAAGATAATAACAAAATCACAGCCCTTGAATAGCTTTTACCAGCATTTTTATTCAGTCCAATATACTTTTCCTTCTGTGCATTGTCATTCCGCACTCATAATTCATTTATTTTTTTAATCAAAGCTTCTGTGGCCTCTTGTAGACAAGATTTTGCTTTCAATTTAAAAAGCACAGAAACAGAATTTAAAGTATTTCAGGCTTTTAATTAGATGAAACTGAAACATACTCTGTATATAAGAAAAACACCATTAATTACATTTTATTTAAAACTTTTACACAAAGGGTTATTAATTTCAATTTATGAATGGATGAATTACACCTGACCAATGATGGAATTTTCAATAGTACCTAGTAGGGCCTTCACATAAAGTTGTACAATTCCCAATTTTAATACAATTAATTAAGCTTTCACAAAATATCTATTTTTCAGTTGTTATTGTTTTTATTCACTTTACCCTACATTTAAGAGCCGTGATGCTGTGGTCCTACTGTGGTATTCCAGCACTGGGGAACCTTTAAAGGGAGCAAGCCTTGCCAAATTTTTGATGATCAAAAAAAGTGTCAATAGCAAAACTTTCATTGTGACAATTTGAAAGTGAAATTGGCATGTGAAACTCAGAGGAAGAAAGTCAGGGATAGGACAGATGTTGTAAGCAAAAACAGGAGTAGAATATAACGTGTGGAATTGGGTCTCTACTGGATTTAATAGAACATTATTGTCAGAGTCCTGAGAGCACCGGTGACCCTGATGATGCTGACCAGACTCTCCTGGGACTCCCACCCACATCTTCTGCTCATGGGCCTTGAAACCCCACTTTAACTCAGCCCTGAGCCCCCAGTCCCCGCACAAGCTACACCATAGGATTGTCTGTTCCCTGTCCCATTTCACACGTGAGCCCTTTGGGCCTGTATTGAATTCATGTGTCCAGTCTTGTCTGCAGCCCTGTCTCCTGCTGCTTCTGGTGGAACTCTCTGGATGGGGCTGTGGATGGACGCTGTTTCCAGCAGGAGGGCAGCAGATCTCCTGATCAGTGGGGGCACTGTCTGCACTGGGACCTCCCTCAGCTCCTGGCTCACCCTTCCTTAGGATCCTGTCCTCGCTGCTTCCTGACAATCCAAGACAGGACAAAATTTTTTTGCTTTCCTAAATTGCTGTGTGATCTATACATAATACTCAGAAAAGGATAAAAAGCTGAGTGTAAGTACTTCAAGGATGCCCAATACTCAAGAGAAAGGCAATCCACTCACAGCTTGGAGACTTGGAGCCTGCAAGCGATAATACTGTGTCTGACAAAAGAGAGGCAGATGAAAGAGAGAATCAGGATAATCCTCTCAACTGCTAAGAGACCTTTATCATGTAACATGAGTGCTCCAAACAGCAGGAAATGTTCTTTATTCTTGGTTAATGTTTAAAAGCTTCAAAGTGTGATACTGCTCTGTCTGTGATTGAAAAGGACAAATTCTGCTCCCAAACTTAGCTCCAGGTTTTCTCTCTTATTTTCTATTCAACACTTTTTTTTCTCTTGAAATACTGACAAAGTTGTTACTTTGAGAGACAATGACAGAAGTTGAAAACAGCTTGGTTGAGTCCATGAACTCAGGTCATAGCATAAAATACCTTGCCTTGTGTGGGTTGTAACACTCATGTGCTTGCCACTTTATCGCTACTGGAAAAACACTCACTTGTAGTGTAAAGGTGGGAGCACTCCAGCCTGCACAGCTGTTTTGAATGCCCAATTTCCATTTCCAGGAAACTCTGATATAAGCAAAACCACAGCTTACCTGGGAACTAAATGCATCAGTTTTAAAAAAATTTACCACAGACACAAATGTCCGTAAGTGCTCGGTTTTAGAAATAATTTCTTTGATTAGCTAGGCTATTTCCCTAAGAGAACAGATATAGCTAAACTGATTTTTGGATGCTGTTGGCCAGGAAGACACTTTAGATTCCTTATGATGCTCCTCACTCCTGGGGGCAGCCCCAGATCCGGTTCTCTACAGAGGAAGTAGGAATCTGAGACTTGCCGTGACATCTCAGGAGCAAGTATGTTCAGAAACTCCCCGGAATCAGCTTGCATTTCAGCAATGATTTAAGGAGGTAAAGATTATTTGTGAAGCAGCGTTTCCTCAAAGAAAAAAAAAACCCTAACAGCATTGACCCTCTCACTGCACTGTGGTTTTTTTGGTGCTGGCATAATTGCAGCTAATAACTACTCAGATGTTAATGAGTAGTTAATTATTTACACAAAGTGGCTTCAGCAGGAGATACTCTGGTGTCAGAATACAGGGTGGGACTCAGTCTGTGTTTTAACATAAAGTTTGGAAGGTTTGAAAATGGATCTCCTGCTTTCCTGTGATATACTTAAATCCCTGTGAAACAGGATATTCTGGGGAGGATCCAAATTTTTTTTTAAAAGGAGCTTCTCTCCTTCCAAGAAATGTATTTAGTAGGTGGTATTTGAGCAGCAGCAGGCAAATCCCACAGGCTTGGGGTCAATGTATGCCTTCATTCCAGAGACACAACTTGCTGATATTACTCTTGAACACCCCTGGCTGGCAATGCCAGAGTTTCTTCCTCAGCTCCCTGGCTTCTGGAAATCCTCTTCTTTGATTGCATGTGTTTCATTCTCTGTTGTCCAAGGCACGTGAGCACCTATTCTGAATTCCACTAAACACTGTGACAGCAGATCCCTTGGTCTCAAGCATCTCCCTGTGTTATTCTGAGAAACTAAGCCCAGGTTACTTGTGGAACAGTCTAGGACCAGACCTGCAAAGGAACACAGAAAATGCCCAGAGGAGTCAGGTTGCTCAGTTGAGTCTGGGAGAGTAGTGACTAAATCGTTAGACAGCCTCCTCTCTCAGGTACACTGCATAAATGGATAATGTGCAATGGGCAGTTGTAGATTAATGAGATTCAACTGGAACATCAAAGAGAGGATTTTCCCTTGAGGGTTGTGATTAGAACTTGCATATTTTCAGTGTAGCAAATCTGTACCACTTCACTCTCTTAGTATTGACAAAGTCTAATTTTGGCAATCTTGGGCTATGGTAGCTAACTAGGTAAGAAGTAGAATAATATACACATCAGTACAGTTCCTTTTCCCAGAAAAAATCTTTCTCATCCCATTCCATTTGGTTGTCCTTTTACAGAATCTTATTACTATTATTTGCACTTTTCTCACAAATAGAATGAATGCCACCTTCACAGTAAGCTGCTACAGCCATTGTTCACACTACTTCTTGATATTTGAGAAAAAAAAACATTATTAAGATAATAAAATAACAGCATAGTTACAGGATTTAACATCATTGGGTGATATTTCAAGCTTCAGAACATTTTATGTTGCTTCAGTGGTCTACTTTCCAGGGTGATTTAGTTCATTTTTGCTCTTGTATTTCAATAGCAACTGTAGCAGAAAAGCCTTTTACTATCTGGACAGGCTAAAAGGCTGCAGCTTTCTTCTTAAGATGCAAATTTACATACATGGATTGATGGTGACATCTTTGTCACAGGAGGTAGAGATGCCTGCTAGGACAAAGCTTGCAGGATTCCCAGAAACTGCAGCTGATTTAAAATGCAGTGGTTTGCCAGAAAAGATAGACAAAAAACATTATACTAATCTCTAAATTGTCCATTGGCTACCCGTTGGAGCCTGGTTTTAATTCAGTGCACTGGTCCTTATCTCTAATATTTGGTTGACTCTGAGAACATCTATTTTCTGCCTGCTTGCATGAAAGCTGCAGCTGATGAATCTTTTAGACTTTTCAGCTCTAAACTGAAAGATGAAGGGGGAAGGGGCACTATGTATCAGTTACTTCTTTCCATTTCCCAAGTTTATATTTTTTCCCTTCCAGACTGCAATATACCAATTCAGATTTCCCCATCACAGAACATGATCAGCAAAATCCTCCTCCATATGCGGTTATGACAGTTTTTCTCATTACTTTCCTATCAAAGAAAACCCATGTTGGCGTTGGTAAATGTATTATTAGCTCTTTTCCTGAAGAATTCTGCCAAATATGATGCTAAGAAATGTTTTTAAAATATCTCTAATATTAAAGAAGCAGAGATAAAAAAGAAGCATTTTCATGTGTTTTAGCTGAAGTCACAATAAAGCCTGGTGTGGACATGTCTGATACGTTTATGCCATCCAGCAGTCCTTTTATTTCATAAAAAAGTTACCAACTGGATGCAGCAAAAGGATAAGTGTACCACAAGATTTTTTTTGGCAGAAAATACACCTTGAATATCTTACAAATACTATACCCTCTTTCTGCAAGCAACAATAGATACTAATGCAGTTGTGTCATTTTTAGATTTCAGCCTCAGTCCTGAAATTATTATATATGTGATTAAATTTGTTAACACTTTTAAAAAACAGTAGACTTATTAAAATAAATTACATGCTTAAATGGTTGCAACAGCAAAGTCTTAAATATCAAGAAGCTGTTTATCATATCTGTTTCTTCAGGTTTTTGTCATAAGGTGTCCACAGATACTGTTTATATGAATAAATCTTTGTTTAGCATGGTTGTTGCTGCATACAAATGCCAGGATATGCTAAAAATATAAACAGTAGCAACTAAAGAAGCCAAGAGTCTACATAAGATGGACAAGGAAATGCATTGGGATACCAGCTCCCATTTGTGTTGAACACCCATCTACCTTATGAGTTGAACCACGTTAATATGCAGAAGAGAGAAGGCTTTGTGTCAGAAATAAAGCAAACTGCCCGCCCCCAGATTCTTTTCTATAGATCTTTCACTGAGATTACAGCAGTGATTAACCATTTCCTTCCAAGGACCTTAAAACTGGACAATCTGAGATGGAACCTACCCACAACAGCAGGTATCCTACACAGGGTGTCTTATTAGAAGACAATGGTTCATATGAGTCTGGGCTCAAGACAGAAGATTTCCACTTCTTGTGCAAGAATTTAGTCTGTAAGGCCGTGTTTTAGGGCAGGATGGCCTCTCTGAAGAAACTCAGTCTTACAGCACATAGTAGGTTTTTCTCTCACAATATAGAGATGATGTCCTTGCCAGGAGATCTCAGGAGGCCTAGGTAGGGGAACTGCTGAGTTGTGGAACCCTGCCAGCCTTGACACTAGGCTGGGCAATAGCTGAAGAGGTGAGACAGTTCTGCACTTTTGCATGGAAAAGGCTCCATGTATCTGGAGAATTTTAATGACTATTTAGATAATACCTACAGATTTTTGATTCCCCTGTGTAGTTACGGAACTACTGCAGGAACTCGATTCATAAGTCTGGTTTGCTGGTATATTTTCTGCTGCTAGATTCTGTTTCAGCTTTTGAACCCTTTCCTTTGCCAAGTCATTAAATTCAGACAACCAAAACCCTGCTCAGTTGGTGCCTAACAGTGAAGAAGCCTACAATTTCTGGATAGGTGAGTTTTATTATTTAATGTCTCCACTGTATCTCATGAAGCTGAGCATGCTCGCTCTGTGCTTCCTTTAACCGGTGACATCTGGTGCTAGTCAGGTTTAATTGTAACTGCTTTGGAAAGCTGTAGTCTTTCTTATTTCATTTGGCTTGAATTAATCTCCCTTAACAAGCACTCAGAACAGCCCCTTTCCCTCTAAGTATGTTGGCCACAGAGCCATTGTTGTGACTTGTTATTGAGAATCATTTTTCTGCCTAGCAAAATCGAGACAAAGGAATGCCTCATCAAGCTTTTACTGTTCTGCTGCCTTGCATTTATAAAGCTCATATGAATGGACTACATTCAAATGTCCTTCCTGCAGAAGGTCACCCAATTAACAACAAGTGCACAGAACCATTAAGTTTTATTAATACAATCCTTTGGCTTAAACTACTTTTATCTAAAAGCTTTTTTAAATTGCTAGTAATATTTTTGAGTATAATTGCAACTAATTTAGAGTAATTAGAGAAATTATGGGTCTGAGTCTTATATTCCTACGTATATTTAGCTTGCCAATATTTCAATGTATAAACATCAAAATGTCTTTAAAAATCCAGTGCTCATTCACTCATTTCTCCAGCTTCTTGATGAATTTGTAATGCTCTTTCCCCCTCTGCTTTCTGTCATTTTGGATTGTAAATTTTTGAGGCTGAGAATTCTGTTTTATCGTGTCTCTATGCAGGATAAGAGGACAACGTTTTTTCTCAAGCTCACTGGATGTTAGTGCAGTCATTACTAAAATAATTAAGATAAGACACCAAACAGAGGCTGTAATGAATGGCTGCTCACTTTCCTCTGTCTGGATCATGTGCTACCACGGGAGGTGGAAGGGGAAGAGGCTCATCCACTTCCTCCCTTTCCTTTTCATCTCTATTACAGTGGGAGCTCAGCATAGGAAGGGAGAGTTGATGCTGTTAGAGATGACAAAGTAAGATGTTTTCATAGATTCATAGACATTACACCTCATAGGGATCATGCAGTCAAACCTCCTGTTGAACAAATAAGTTCTCTATGTTCAAACCACAAAGCATAATTAGACGGAAGTCTTTGCTCAGAAGAGTTAATTGTTGCATGCTATGGGCAGAGAACAGGAGACCACTAAGCACTGCCAGTTCTTGAGTTTACCATACTTTGGATCAGGGAGGTATTGATGTGATCAAAGAAGGTGAACAACACCTTTAGTGTGTAATGCAGAGAAAAAGGAGAATTTTCCTTTCTCCTGCCACTTCTGTGAAAATACTCTTTCAATTCATCAGGTATGGCTAGAACACAAAAACAAAGCTGATAATCTCAGGTCTTGGGAAAGCTGTGCTCTTCTACTCCATGCTCTATGTCTTCCTACAGATGGCATAGTGTTTTACACAAACATGGGGGAAAAATTGTAGAATGCATGTAGATTGTAACGGGAGAAAAATTTATTTTTTCTGATCTTTGACTACAGAGACTTGGTAAGAGTTAAGCTTTTCAGGTCATTTAAAAATATATTTAACTTCTTATTTAATTGGCAAGTCATAAAGATCCCTTGAATGATCATACAGTGCTTAACGACCCAAACTGCCCTCATATTGATAACACAATATTAGAATACAGTCAATCTTTGTCAGCAGTGAAACATGCTGTGTTTTATAATTATTATTTATAATTAAGGAATTGGTAAAAGAGTTATAAGGGCGTGCTGGCAGCAGTTAACTTGGTAGCAAACCAGAAATTGGCCGTAATTGCTGTAATAAATCAATTTGACCAGGATTATTGCTACAGTAAAACTAATAGTCTGTAAGGCCAGTATGTGATTAAAGATAGCTCCCTCTCAGATCTTAGTGATTAGAAATTTAGATTGTGAAACTAAATTCCTAATATAGAATATAAAACTAATAGAGCTGCTGATGAAAATTGAGGTTAAATCTCTCCCAAAGTTTCAACAATCAAGGAACAAATGAAAATGAATAACAGGAAGGCTTGGTCAAATTTTGAGGCTGACAAAAACCCACAAACCAGCATGCATGCTACCACCCAAAGCTGGCAGCCTGAATGCCTAAAGCAGTCTCCGTGTCATTAAGCTCCCTGCCCTGACAGTGCTGTGGGAGTTGTGTTTTTACATCATTAAGGGAAGAACAAGGGAGACTGCTGCAATGATACCACAATGAAACAATAAGCATTGCTCTTTCAGCTGTTCTACCCAGAACACTTGATTAAAACTAACATTAAGATCAATCAGCACAGTAGTCAAACTGTGTCTTCAAATTTCTGTTTGCTCCAAACAAATCTTTTCAGCACAATATCTGCATTTAGTGCCAGTCATGGCTTCTGCTCTCTAAAGTATCCGTCGGACTTTTGGCCAATTTTGTCATGAGAGTACCCACATCACTCTTGCCTTCAAGGAGCTAATTCAAAAGCAAAGGATGGCTCTTCTTGGGCTATCCTTGTCACGTTCCTTGCATGTCACCTGACTCTAAACTGTGAAAATACACGTGACTAATTTCTCTTGCAGACTACATTCTGTTTCATATTGCCCCAGCAACACTGGATACTTTCCTGTAGTGTAAAGACTTCTGAGTTCCAAATATGTCAGAAGGTGAGTGATGACCCAGTGACAGATCCATGAAAGCTTACACCACATATTTCACAGGCCTGTTTTTTCCCTACCCCTTAGAGTGCAGGGTACACTTCAAAGTATTATCAGTTTATAAAGAGAAGAAGGGAAACTTTTTGGTGTGCATTTATTGGTCTCTAAAAACCATTAAATCTTCCTGCATCCATGCACAAGCCCAGTAGGTCTAGAAGTTCACCAAACTAAGAGTTAAAAATGTTTAGTAAAAATTCTAAATGTTTTTGAAAAGTTAAAAGATTAAAAATATCATTTCCTGTATCTATCTTTAAATACTTTACAAGTACTCACACGTTGGTTTGTCGTGTTTGCTGTGTATTCATTTAAAATAAACTAACACATAGTAAAGATTAAATTCTTTTGAGTAAGCCTTTCAGACAAGTACAACAGGAAAATATTAACGGGTTGGTACGTATATGTGAATTCAAACTGCACTTAGGAGGATTATTTACTACCTTTCTTATGAGAAAGAAAATAAATTCATGCAGACTATCAAGTCATAAGAGCAAAATCAATGCTAAAATTAGGGGCTGAATAAATAAAAAATATGCATAGAACAAAAACTGCAGTGAGCAAGAAGTCACTACTGCAGTGTTCAGCCGATTCATAACCAACTTCATTAAACTGCTAAAAGGAGAAAGAAGGTCAGTGGTTGTTGTTGCAAAATCCATCTCCCTTTTACTTTATTCATAATTTTTTGAAGAACAACTCTTCACATTATCAGCTGGTACAGGAGCACATACCCTTCTACCTCATCAGCCCTTTTCTGTGCATCTTAAACTTCTGACACTGAGAGCTTACCATCCATTCCAGCTCAGAATAGAGGTCCACAAATAACAAGTCTGCAGGACTAATACCACACAGGTGAAAGGAATGTATTCAGTTTAATTAAAAAATTTACAGATTATGAAATCATCTTTTCATTCTTGAGACAAGATAGCAAGTTATGTTGTTGAAGCTACCTCCACCTTGTTTTCTTGGAGTAGCCACATATGGAAAGGATGGACAGCTTGCAGTCCACAGGGAAGCTTTTGTGAATTATGACTGCTGAAACATGCTGAGCAGGAAATTTGGACCCTGGCAGAGGAGACCCTGGGTGTATTCACTGGATATCTGCATAGCTGCAGACAGAAACAGCATTGCTTTACAATGACTCTTAATTAAACAGACCTGAAACAAAGTGGAATGCATATTTTAGTAACTCTCCAGCCTTGTAATCTTAGCGGAGTACACAAAACTTCAGACCAAACTGGGAAACTTAGATAGGTCTCTGAAGTTAAAGATGTCTGATGATAATTTTATCCATTAGGATGTCAAGTACTGGTGTCACTCATTATTCAGCAGAAATTTGATTCATTAATCGATACATAGCTCACTTTGATGATATCGAAGATGGATATTCCTCCACAGATCTATATGCCTTAAAAAAAATGACACTGCAACTTTAAGACTGGTATTTTATTTCTAAAAATACTATCCAAATAACAGGTTTCAGGCAAAATTTTTGGTAAATTGAGTGTTAGCAGCTTATGAGAAGTTAAAAGATGAGGCGGGCTTCTGTAACAATCTCCTGCATCCATTTTATATCTCTTTTATGGAAGGGATTTTATTTAAAGGTGATAAGACAACAGATGTAAAATGATGTCACCATATAAACGTCAAGAGTTTCTGAAGTTTTTTTATTTTTCTCTCCACATCAGAAAATGAGTCTGATAATGCTTTGACTGAAGTCAGTAGAATTGTCCCTATTCAATTACATCTTAAACCTGCAACAGGATTTGCTAATGCATAAAAAGTCAAAGCCAATGCAATCGATGTCCAAACAGTTTTTATGATGCATGGTCAATAATGAACATTTTCCTTTCTTTTTTTCTGAAAGGCCTAATTTCAGAATCAGGGGAATATTTAATACCAAATACCTGTTTGAAAAGGGACAATTCTGCAACCAGAACTCAAACTATACATTCAAAATCTGTTTCAGACCAGCTTCTGTGGCATTAGATGGTACCTGAAGTCCATCAGAGCTGACATGAGTAAGGGCCAACAATGACAGAAGGAAACAAATAAAGGCCGTTCAGAAGAAATGCCTTCAGAAAATTCTCCCCTCCCTGTTCTTCTGCAGTTAGTATTAAATAAAATCTTCACTTTCTGATCAACTCAAATTCATAAGTCTGAAAATAATTCTGCCTATGCCACAGCATGACAGAGGTCATAAGACCATGACTACCGAGAGCTAAAAACTCAGAACTTTGCTGTCCATCAGGCCATCAGGATACTGCCCACTGTTCCCTTAAACTGTTCCAGAAATAAGTGCTGAGATAGAAACAGGAAGGAACTGCAGTCAAAGTTGGGTTTTTCACCACTGTTCATGGTGTACTCTAGTTCAGACTTTTCTCCACACATTCTCCCATATTTACAGACAGCCGTTCAGTCTAGGGAAGCTAGAAGAGCTGCAATGTGGTTTAAAATATCTCTGTTCTCTCTAGCCTAATTAGAAAACCCCATCTTTATAGTCATGGGTTTCTTACCTGATAATAATGTACTAGCACAATGTGATGTGTTTATTTCCATCAGTAGAGGGAATGTTGAGTTCTTTGTTCATCCTCCACAGTCTGCCGCAGACAAAACATTGGCTCCAGTTAATTCAGTGATAATTTAACCACAGCTGAACCAGCATATCATACATTCCATTTTGAGAACTTTAAAATTATAAACATCTTTTAGTCATTCTAGGTTTTATAAGAGGAAAAAGTAACCACATCTAGGTTTATTCCCCTCCTCTTGCATAGGAGTCTTTGTGGGGATCCTGAAAAACCACAAAACAAAACAATGATTCTTACCTGGATATGACTGGTATGCCTGTTTGCATTTTAAAAAACAGAGTTTTCTCCCAGTTCTCATCTCCTGTGTGTGTCTGCTGGTGTCTGAGCTGTAGGGTAAAATTTAAGAGTTTTGGCCATGCCTACAGAACACATAAAGACCTCTGCTCCTACAGTCCAGCCCTGTGGTTTCCCCTAGAGCTTAGAGACTGGCAGCCAGATTACCCAGCAACTAAAAGCAGGAACTGCTGGCTACTAAAATGCATACTGACAAACCAGGCATGCCCACAGCCCCCAAGGCTTAGTTCACGGACCCTGCAGTAGTGATGGCCATTATTCATTCAGACAGAGAAATATTAGATTACACAGACTATTCCGAAGGCTGCTTGCACACTGCACTCTTAATTTTCTGTTTTTCATGTGTTTGATCTCAGAAGCACCAGTAGCAAAGTCATCATTTGGGGGAAGTGAGGGCCTAGCATCCTGTGGACAAGCAGGTTTCACGAGATGAGAAATATGTTAAATATATGCTTTGACCTACTACCCACTACACCCAGCAGTACAAACCCCACAAACTGACATGAAAAAGGGAATGATGCAAACTACTGGGGAAGAGATGCAGAGCACAACAGGAAAAGAGAAAAAATGAAAGAAGTTCCATCTGAATGATGGTCTAAAAGTTTTGTTTCTCAGCTCACACTATTTGAAAGATTGAGGGAACAGAGAGTGTCTCCCATCCCTCGTATAGATGTTAACAAACTTCCTGCTCAGAACAGTGTTCTGTATAAATAAAAACCAGGGTTTGCCTTTAATATCCAGTGGAGCATGACATACCATACCAAACCTCTCCAAGCATGTCTAAATCAGTGGTTCAATTTGGATCACTTTTCAAGTGTTTCTCCTAATATCACTGTTCAGTTCTCTTTTATTCACACTGCAGAGTTGTGCCTGAGTGCAAAAACTGAGTGTGTGCCCCAGGAGCCCCCTTACGTGCTGCCACCACAAACAGGCACTAAATCAGTGCACTATATTCTTGCTAGTCCAGGCTCCATCCCACTGCCAAAGGATGAGTTCTGAAAGGAGCCAAAAAGTATGTGAGTCATTATTAATATAGGAAGGTAAACATGGACGCTGCCTATAATATTCTTCTACTTTTCATACCCTCTTGCTAATCCAAGAGCTCAAGACTGAACATCTTCTAACAAATGCACGTACTTAAAAATTGCCTTCTTTTCTGTATTTCATTCACATATTATCACACTCAGTTTGCACTCTCATGTGATATAAGGTACATTATTGATCGTGACACAGAGATGAAACAGCCATTTACTATCCCTGCCTGCTTTGTGACCTTGAGCTAGTCATCTTCTCCTCAGATAGTTTTCGAAATTGCAAAACACATTTCCTGTCTGAAAATTACAGCAACTGGATAAATAAGATGGTAGCTAGCATGAAAGAAGTGAAAAAAAATTATGTTTTGTGTGTCAAAAGAAGATGATATGCATAGGTAAGAAATGAAAAACAAATACTCTGAGTTTTAAACAGAGGTGAAAATAAAATTACGGAAAAACATGGACACTTACATTGGGCAAACTGCCTGTGGAAATGACTAATAGTACCTTTACTCAAGACATAGAGATGTCTTTGTTCCCTTAGACCCCTGTCCACACTGTGAGGCAACAATGTGAATATATGTGTTACATACCATTATACACTTTATTATTTCACACTCTGTCATGATTTAACCCCAGTCAGCAACTAAGCATCACAGAGCTGCTCACTGACTCCCCGCCCCTCCAGTGGGGAGAAGAATCAGGTAAAAAAAAAGTTAACCTTGTTGGGTTGAGATAAAACCAGTTCAATAATTGAAACAAAATATCATATAATACTAATACTAGCAATAATTATAATGATTGTAACAATAATTGTAATGAACAGGAGAGGGAGAGAAACGAATAAAACCTAAGAACAAGAGATTCACAATGCAATTGCTCACCACCCACTGACTAATGTCCAGCCTGTCCCCAAGCAGAGTTCAGCAGCTCCTGGACTACTCCCTGCAATTTATATACTGAGCATGGAATTCCACGGTATGGAATATCCCTTTGGCCAGTTTGATCACCTGTCCTGGCCAGGCTCCCTCCCAGCTTTTTGTGCAGCTCCTCACTGGCAGAGCATGAGACACTGAAAAGTCGTTGACTCAGACTGAGCAACACTTAGCAACAGAGAAAACATCAGTGTGTAATCAACATTGTCCTCCTGCTGAATGCAGAACACAGCAGTGCACCCTTCTGCAGTAGCATTGGTGGCTACATAAAGCACAAGACATGGGAACACCAACAAGAAAAAGCTGAAATCTTTTCAGTGACTGTTAGATGTACAAAATAATGTTCCCCAAATGCTGAACCATTTCCAGAGGTGTACAAGTAATAGAGATAACCAAAGTTAACTATAGGATGACACTTTTCTTTAGTCAACCTTGTCCAGTTGGACTTAAACTTCAGGCAGCACAAACTAGACCCGTGTTGTCACTATGTGACATGTACTGCTATTTCAGTTGTTAGTAGCAATATTTCCCTTTAATTGTATGTTATCATCTCTATTATAAAAATAGCTTCCCATTACTCTCAAGTAAAAAGAAACAATTACATATCAGAATATGATGAAAATCAAATTTAACAAGATTTGTGAATTTAATGATTGTTTGCTGTATAAATATGTTTCAAGAAGCTATTAATCAGGAAGATCTGTATCATTTATTCATATGACCTTTAAATGAAAACTCACACACTGAGGACTCTTTCCACAACCCATATGAAATAAGTGATAAAGTTTAACTGGGTGCCATGCAACACCTACGGTTATCCTACAAATTTACTTTGCTCTCCTCAGTCATAGAAATACTTATTGATTTGTTTAAAGTTGTTTGCTTGCAAACAATACCCACCCTTCTCTCCAGCCCACCCCATTCATAATTGATCACTCTTCATTTTCCTCTTACATTTAGTGTAACATTTATACTGCCAAAATAAATACTTAGCACAGGAAAACAGTATCCAACCAGCATACATTTAAATGTAAAATTACTGTAAAGACTCTGGTGTAGACTAATAACTGAGCCTTTCCAAAACCAGGCTGGATGAAGCAGCAGAGAACAATATCTGCTGCAGGGAAACGTCTTGCCAAAAGCCAAGGAGCAGAAAACCTAACACGTTTTTCTTCAACAGGCTTTCTGCCCTGATCCAGGCACATATTAGCTAGGCATGAGGGAAATCTGCTAAATACAAATTGTCCTTGGCTATGTTTACAGCCAAAGCTTACTCAGTAGCATTTCAGTTGTACCTGCTGCTGCTGACACTTGCCACTGAGTAACTTTTTGAAGGGAGACAAAGGATGAAAACCGAGATCCAACCAGTTACACATTCATAAAAACCTGATTAACTACCAGTAGACAGAATTATTCAGATTTGAAAAAGTTTGTCTGAGATCAGATTGGGGTACTATATTATATCTTGTTTGCTGGGACAGCTACCTTGCTCCTGAGAACTTGGGAGTGTGCTGTCAGCACATGTGTTCAGCCCTCAGCCTTCCTGAAAAAAATTAATGACACAAAGCAGTTTATTGTATCACTTCTAGATAATTGATTTAAACAATGGTACTTTGTGCCACTTATTAACTCCTACAGTAGAAAACGTGATCAAGTGGGAAGAATCGCAATGTAACACAGCTTTTGTCAGCCATCTGATTTGAACTTTTTCAGCAGCTAGGTCCGAAATAAATGCAACTGGATCAAGACACAGAGATTCATTTATGTGTTCTCTAAGCAACAGCTTGACTCTTTGTCTGATGAATCTTGTTTAACACATCTGTTTTTACAGAATAGTTGTTAATTTCTCAATTAATTGTAAGGTATAAATGACAAAATTTTTCTTTTAGGAGAAAATGCTTTCTAACATATTACTACAATGAATCACTTCCATCTGTCTATTTGCACTTCATTTTCTATTATAACTAAAATTGATGTAAAGTTTGGGCACTCTGATAAATGTAAAATTACAACCAGAATCATGACATCTAAGATACAATATCTGTGTTAAAAGGGAAGCTTTTGAAAATATGTTGACGTTCTGATGAACAGGCAAAATCTCTGCTGACTCACAGCACATCCAACGATATCAGTCAAAAAAGTAAGAACAGAATTTATATCTGAGTGGTTCAAGCAGCACAAAATTTTCCATCTTATTCAAAAGGTCATGAAAAATGTATGACTTCCAAAGATATGGAATTGAAATGGGTACTGAATGATTTTTAACAAAACTATAACAGGCTATAATTCAATCGATTACCCAAATTATATGATATTTTGCTATTTTGTTGAAATATATCATCGTAAAAGAATGTTCACTCATTAATTTCTCAGCAAGATTTATGAAACATTTGGTTTGAGTGGTGCACAGGGCGTCTACAGTTTGAATAGGAGACACTTTACTGGATTAGTCAGTGGGACCTCATTGAAATGACTCAGCCCACAAAAATTCTTCTGATTTACTGAGGGTTCATGGTGTATGCAAATTAGAGCAGTCTCATGCATTACCACATCACTGCTGCGCTCAAAATTTGAAAGACACTGAAGAAAACTATTCATATATTGCCTCAAGTTTAAATATTTAATGAATTGCCCTAGGCTTCATTTTAAATGTCATGACTGTTTCCTTTTTCTTGCTACAATACTCGAGATACAGTGACACTAGGTGAAATGTACCTTCCATTCAGAGAGAAAAGGTATCATCTGCCTTGTAAGCTGTTTGTAGGCTTTTTTAAGTGGGAGATTTTGAGTGTCAGCCTTACCCCACCATCAGGAGAAATGGCACTCTTGCCTCAAATACTTTAGACAGAACTGATGGGCTAGCATATAACTGTAGGAAGAAAATAAGGGATTGAGCTCCAATTATCAGTGGGAAGGGCTTCATCATGTGGAGCTCCGGGCTTTGCCTCACCTAAGTCTAACCCTGCAATGTGCTTGGAATGGACCTTAACCTGACAGCCTAGGAATGTCCTGTAGGAGAATGTGGACAAGGGAAAAGAAATTGCAGTCTTCTTCTCACCTTTTGGCAGCCCCTCTAGCAGTTCAGCTCCCTTGAATCTCTTGGCTTTGTCTCTTTTCTAGCCCCAGCCCAAGGGTTAGATAAAAGTAGTCAAAAATTTATCCTATCTTGAGTCCCCGGCCTAATACACAGCAGAAAATTCTTACAGGATAGCATCTGTGGAGTCTTTCCTTACCTTATTCAGCTTTTAAACCCTTTTTCAACCCCTTTCAGCAGGAGCTCTTGTCTTTGTCTCTCTCCTGACCTAAACATAAGCCTAGGCATGGGATGAACTGTAGCCTGTTATCCCAGTGGGACAAACGAGTGTCCTGGTATGAACTCTTCACACAGACTGCTACTCCACCACTGATCCTCCCCCTTGCATCCCCACTGCACCTGGAGCTATGGGTTTCTTGTCTCAATCCTAATTTGAACCCCAGCATGGCCTAAGCCTTAGTCCTAGACTTCACAGCATGGACCAGAAGTTTATTCGAGAGATAACTCCTTTTCCTCCTTTCCATGAGAGGCAGGTGTTGCCACAAAAACAGGCAATTGGAAAGTATCTGCATATGCCTTAGGCCAACCTGCAGACCATGCAGAGGAGGTCAAACTGCCCTTCCTCACTTTGTGACAGGTGGAATATAAACACAAGTTTAGACCTCTAGTCTACTCCTTTCAGGTAAAGCCCTTAGGCAAAAGAAAGAACACTAAAAAAATAAAATTTCTAAGCATGTTCCCAAATTAGAATTGGTTTATGTCAGAATTTCTGCTTTAAGGGAACCTTTGATTGTTGAAACTATGCCAATGTTGGTATTTATAACAGCAGTATATCGTTACTGAGATAATAAAATGCACTATTTCCGATCAAGCGTTTCTACTTTATCAAATAGTTGAGGTTAGAAATCTTGAGCAACATTGACCATTTTTAAAGACCAGCAGCTATAAATTCTCAGTAAATTAATACCTATAACCTTTGTTAGAGGAATTGATCTAAGTGATTAAGCAGGCACTCAAACAATTTCTTTTTGGAAAGTGATATCATTCTCCATTGTGAAATTTTTCCATATCCAAAGGAAACTTCAGCAAATGGAGATATCAAACCTTCTGAGTGTATGCTATAGACAAGGTACATTATTATAATTATGCCTATGATGGCATTTTTTTTTCCTGGGCACTTATGTCAAGCAGGTATGTGTGTGATGCCTGATGGGGCTAGTACTGTTGCAGGAATTATAATCTATAAATAATTTATTTTGAATAAACGCAGTAAGAAAGAACACCATACTCACAGCTACTTCAACAGAAGAGTTTTTACTGGTGCTTTTGGGTGCAGGGCATGGCCAAATCCAAGCATGGCTAAGTACTTTGAAATGGGCAACAGCATGAATAAAATGTCTAAATGCCGATTTATAACAATATGAAAGAAGGAAACCCTTTGATTTGTGCTCCATAAGGCAATGACCCTTAAAACAAAGGCTCATGTAAACAAAAATTGGATTATATTTGAACTATAGGTTTTCAAACAGACTAAAGTGCCGAAATCAAGCAGATGTTCTTGTTGATGAGTTTACAGCTATTGACTTCTGCTCCTTCTCATATCAACGACTGAAAGCTGATTCATATTCTCCCAGTACACAAACTTTAAAGAAGATAATTCTTCAGTTGAATTTATGTAATTGCAGAGATTTGAGCAGTGTCAGATAGCACATTGCATGAAAAGACTTTCCATGGTGTAGTTAAATATAATCTTTTTTTCTTTGTGTGCTGGAAGCTCTGATGCTAACACATCAGAATATATAACCCCTAAAACCCCAAATGTAAGTATGAATTTTAATTCGTATGACATCCCCAAGTGCTCAAACATCTAGCTAAAGCCCTGGTATACAGGAACAGTCCTAGGAATGGTAAGATCATTTGCAAAGGCTGCTCAAAAAATGCATTTCTATACTAGAACATAAATACAAAAAGTCCTCAAAAGTCACAAAGAATATCATCCAAACAGAATTGTGTGCAATTACTAAAAACCGAATAAGGTTATTTTTATAATGTGTAGGGGTGTATATGTACATCTATATGTATTCACAATCTGCTCTTTAAACACTGAAGAAAAAGAAACAGCTTGGTAAGGGTCATGCAGAAGTATGCATGTGCTAAATGTAATACCCTTGATAGGTGTCAAAGAGCACGTGCCCATCATACGGGAGTGCCTAGGTGTGTATGACTGGAGGTGATGACTGATACAAGGAAAGTCATACAGTCAGAGAGGTAACACGCAGGTGTTTGAATGGATGCTGGTGTTGATGAGGAGTGTAAAGATATATATGGTTCTAGAGAGAATAAATTCCTGATGATGGGTTGTAATCAATTGATGGTAATGCTGCATGTATCTGCATATTAAAGCGGTGGGTAGTGATAATGTGCATAATTGTGCTGGTGGGCAGACAGTGATAACGGGATGTGTGAACAGTAGGAGGTGATGGGTACGCATGGTAAAATGCGTAGGTTGCAAGGATGCATGTGTGATGCTGAGTATGGTGGTGCTGTGGGGAACATATAGCAGCATATGCACCGGGGTGATATTTGTGTGATGTGGACCTGCTGTTCTTGACAAAAGTAGGTGGTGCTCTTAGGCAGCAGTTTATGTGAAGAGACAGGTTGCAACCCATACAGGTGTGGTTTACTCTTGGATGTGACGGACAGAAGCAAAACACGTGCCGGGGTGTTAGAATACGATGGGAGGGGTGGGGGGGTGGCGCCATCTTTCAGGACAGAGTGCGTGGAGAGGGGCAGCGCTGCTCCTGAGTGATATCTAGTGGTGATGGCGGGACAGGACAAGGTAGGGATCATGGGGCTGCGGGGTGGTAGGAGGCACGGACAGTGCTGTGTGCATAGGGTTGAATGCTACGTGCTTTGTCAGCCAGTGCCATGCCTGGTGCCAGCGCTGTGGGGTGGGCAATGCACACGGGGCAGTGACAGGAGAGGGTTACAGCAGCTGCTTAGACACGAGGCATGCTTGCCCAGGTAACACTGCCCACCCACGCAAGATCCAGGCTTTTTTCTTAAAGGAGAAAGTGTCCCTTTGCCAGGGGAGCCCTGGTCTGGACCCAGGTGCCGTGGAGGGAGAGCAGTGGAGAATGGAGGGGGAAGAGAGGAGGGTGGACGGGGAGGGGATCAGTGCGGGGTGGGGGAAACAATACTGTATGGGGACAGAAGTGCGGGATCGGGGGACACTGAGCAGTGTGGGGCAGTGGGAACAGGGAACAGGCTGCCCTGGAGCTGCCGGATTTGCGAACAGCCGGAGGGCGGGATGGGAGGCGGGCAAGGGGAGTGGGGGGTGGGAAGGGACACCCACTTACGTCTCCTCCTGCATTTTTTTTCCTTTCCCTCCTTCTTTCCTTAGCTGGTGACGCGCCGCTGCTATTAATCATTCACCAGCCGGGGAGCAGCAATTGCCGCCGCTCGGAGCGAGCGGCGCTGGCAGCCGCCTCTCTCCCGATGCCCGCGTCCCGCAGCCGCCGCGCCGGGATCCCTGACGGGATGATGCCCAGCGCAGCCGGCGGCGGACGCCTGCTGCTCTGAGCCGGGGCGGGGGGGTCCGGGCAGAGGATGCTCCCCAATGGCACCTGCCCCAGGCTTCCGGGCGGTGCAGGCAGCGACAGCGGCGACAGCGACAGCGGCGGCAGCGACAGTGGTGGCGGCGGAGCCGGTGGCGCCTCGGAGGAGGCGGCGGCGGAGGGCATGGACTCGGGCGGCAGGAATTCCTCTGGCGCTCCGAACAGCACCCTGAGTGAGTCTCAGGGCAGCGCCATCCTCATCTCATTCATCTACTCCGTGGTGTGCCTGGTGGGGCTGTGCGGCAACTCGATGGTCATCTACGTGATCCTACGTTATGCCAAGATGAAGACAGCCACCAACATCTACATCCTCAACTTGGCCATCGCGGATGAGCTGCTGATGCTTAGCGTCCCCTTTCTGGTTACCTCCACGCTGCTGCACCACTGGCCCTTTGGCTCCCTGCTCTGCCGCCTGGTGCTCAGTGTGGATGCCATCAACATGTTCACCAGCATCTACTGCCTGACGGTGCTCAGTGTGGACCGCTACATCGCTGTGGTGCACCCCATCAAGGCGGCCAGGTACCGCCGGCCCACTGTGGCTAAGATGGTCAATCTGGGTGTCTGGGTGCTTTCCATCCTCATCATCCTGCCCATCATCATCTTCTCCAACACAGCAGCCAACAGCGATGGAACAGTGGCTTGCAACATGCTCATGCCAGAGCCCACCCAGAGATGGCTGGTGGTCTTTGTGGTCTACACCTTTCTGATGGGCTTCTTGCTGCCTGTGGTGGCCATCTGCCTCTGCTACATCCTCATCATTGCTAAGATGCGCATGGTGGCCCTGAAGGCTGGCTGGCAGCAACGCAAACGCTCAGAGCGCAAGATCACCCTCATGGTCATGATGGTGGTGATGGTCTTTGTCATCTGCTGGATGCCCTTCTACATTGTGCAGCTGGTCAATGTCTTTGTAGAGCAGGATGATGCCACCATCAGCCAGCTCTCTGTCATCTTGGGCTATGCCAACAGCTGTGCCAACCCTATCCTCTATGGTTTTCTCTCAGACAATTTCAAGCGGTCCTTCCAGCGGCTGCTCTGCCTCAGCTGGATGGACAATGCTGCAGAGGAACCCATCGACTACTATGCCACTGCCCTCAAGAGCAGGGCATACAGCGTGGAGGACTTTCCCCCAGACAACTTGGAGTCAGGGAGCATGTACAGGAATGGCACCTGCACCTCCAGGATTACCACCCTCTGAGGAAGCATTCCTGTCCCCCAGCTCCCTACTGCCCCCCCAGCTGGAGGGTGAGCGAAGCCAGGGCTGTGTCTTGGGGAGGCTGGGAGGGAGGGGATTTTGGTCCTGCCCACTGCCAGTAGTGTTTGGCACAAGAAAGAGTGAAGAAAACCCCACATCCTTGATTTGCTGCCCCCAGCACCCTGGTTGCCCCCCTTGAGAGCGAGTGCATTCTCTGATGCTTTGACATCCACTTAGTGAATTGTGGCTCTCATGGGTTAGCTTAGGGTCTGGTAGCCTGGCTCTGCCCCTCCTCTCTGTGTCTGACAAGTGGCTGTAGAGGTCCTGCAGTGACTCTCCCTCCATCTTTTGTACAGTTTGCCCTTCCCCTTGGCTGGTGGGACACCCTGGGCCACTGAATCGAGCCTGCCTCAGTCAAGCCCCAGCATTCAGGCTCAGACTCCCCCCAGCTGAAAATGACCCTGCTCAACATCTGTCAGTGCGCACCTCCCCTTCAGAGATGAGAAATGCTGGAAAAATTCCCCCCAACACACACCTTGCCCTCCCCCAGGAAGGAGCGAGTAGCCTGTCTCTGCACCTACCCTTCCCTCCCCCTGGAATAAAAAAGAAAGCTCTCAGAGAGCAAAAAGTCCCTGAGAAAGAAGCAGCATAGTCACAGAGATGTTTTTGCTTTGCAGACAGCTTCCAACTCACTGGGACTTTGGTTCTCTGTGCTACTTGGCAGAAGCAGAGCAGAAAAGGTCTCAGGAAAAAATCTGTTTCTTGCTGTGCTTTGGAGCTGTGCAGCAGGTTGCTGATAACGGGAGATAAGCAGTCCCGTGATACACAGGGAGCAGAGAGCTGGGACTCACTGAGATGGGAGCTGGGGGGACCGCTGAGCTGGGAAATGTTTGAATCTATCCACACACACAATAAAGTGTGCTGATAATAAAGTTTAAAGGGAGTGCTGGACTGTGAATCTGCTGTCTTGAGCCTGCTCCATCAGCTGTGAAACAGCGATGAAGGGAGTTGAGAGTTTTTGAATGACCTGGGCGATGGCAAAGTAACTTTAGCCTACCTAGAAAAAGGGGGATTCATTTAAAAATCTCCATCAGTCTCTGAAATTAATACTTGACATGAAAAAGTAGCTTTTTGGTAATAGCTATTACCCTAGCTCCAGTTTCTTCTGTTGCACTAAAAAAAAAACAAAACAAAACAAAATGGGTTTCATATGTTGCCAATGTAATATACTGACCCAGAGCTTCTTAATGTTTCATTTCTGAGAATTCTTGTTTTTAATGTGTGCCAGATGTCTTCTTGTTTGATTTTTTATTTGATTCTAGTCACTGTGTTGTGAACGTGTTTTTCTGAAGCAATTTATACTGTGTACTTATGTCTGTGGTGGCTGTTTGCAAGGTTGCATTTAAAATGGGTGATGCTCAAGAAGGCTCCTTTCCAGATAAAAAACATCGTCATTTTTTCTAACTCTTTCATTCACATTGTCTTCCCCACCGAAATTCTCTCTTGAATTTTCTTTCTGCTCCTCCTACAACAAAACAAATTTCATATAGGCAGATGAAGCTTTCTTTGTTAAATGACAGCAGATTAAATGAAACCTTCTATCCCTACTCCCTCTTATCCCAGACAGAAGAGTCGGTACAGACTGTGTTGAAATAAGCAGCTATGTTTTTTGCTTTTTACCACCTATGCTAACAGTGTCACACAGTGGCAAGCGTCCCAGTAGCTGTGACAAATCACTTCTCTAGCACAATACTGTGGTTGTATTAATTATAACTACTGGCAATTTGAAGCAAGAGACTGGAAAAAAATCTCTAGTAGCAGCATACCCATAGCATTGTACTCGTAGCTGCAGTGCTTAAGTACAGTGTTAAGTGTGAGGTGGACAGTTAAGGCATCTAGTATTTGTGGTGGTGGACTTACTACAGGTTTTTGTTAAATTACACCCTTTAACTTTTCTCAGCAGCAAAAAGCAGGATGCTACTTTGTACGTTTCTTTCACCAAAACTTAGGTACTGTTAAATGAATGTATAAATTTAGTATTTCAAGGTTGTCTGATTCAAAGTCCATCAAAATGAGAGAAAAAAAATCTTAATTCACTTCAATGGACTGTGAGTCAGCTCCTTTTAGTTTAAAAATTGCTAATGTGGAAACTGTTACATCCTTATTAAAATATTTCATGAAAAGCTTTAACAATTGTACAGTTTCTCTTTTTTTACTTCCTAATGGACATGATTTACAGAAAACCTGCAAATATTACATTTGGTAATTTTTTACGTGTACATATGGGGAAACAAGGATGAAATCTCTTTATAAGCTCGATTAACTTTTCACAGAAATCAAACATCTGTCAAAACAGTAAGATACCCCACGACATCCATGATGCTATTTTCAGGGCTTCACTTGAATTCTCCCTCACAATATCTTCAAAATGGCATAAATCCCATAACCTTATGTGGTCCTTTTCACCCACACATATTCTTATGTATGGTCAGACTAAACAGAGAGTCAGTCTACTTTTTACTGCTGAATTTGTTTAATATCAGGCACAATGAAGCAAGAGGGAAAAAGCATAAAGATTCATACTGCATACTCAGCTTTGATGAAAAGTTGAACTGGGTTTTGTTCTTTAATTTTTATTTTCTCCTTGCCTTGTAAAGGTTGTGGTGGAAGCCTGCACACCTACCAGCATATGCACTTTATTTTCAATCCTGCCAGGCACATCACAGAGGTTGGGTTGGGGCCTCAGTAGGTGGCAGGCTTGCCTTCAGATGGATGGGCTGATTCACTCCCAGCCAGCTCTGCCCCTGTGATTACTGGCTAAAACACTCCGTGTGGTTTCAGCTGGAAACAAAATCTGTTTATCCCAAACTAACAGTTGTTCCTGCTATTTTTCACCCTGGGAGAGGTGATCAACAGCAGTAAATCATTCAATTTAGCTAGAAAGAAAGTTAGTTCATTCTGTGTTACTATTCTAAATAGTAGAACATAACAACCAGGAAGAAAAAAAGTTGTCCTCATGAAATAATATGTACCAGAAAATAAACACAACTCTTTTCAATGCTTTCCAAATGGCAAATAAGAGTATTCAGATTTCATATGGAAATTATTTTAACTAACGCTTAATTCACTGAAAAAAAGAGTACAGCGATGTATTTCTTGGTGACATTTTGACTTTTTATACAGCTACAAGTGGGTGAATTGTAATTTGTAACCAGTAGTAATTTTTTGCTTTTTCCCCATGAGTTTTGGTTTATATTTTAAAAATACTGCACTCACTTTGTCATGGAAATTTTCCTTGTGGGCACTGAAACCCAGGTAACTTTTGCTTTTTGTTTAGCCTGAGACCTGTACCCAACAGTGGGATAGCAAAAAAAAGTATCCAGGCAATGGACTGGACTGTTTCCTGTGGCATGTGTACCAGAGAATGGTCTTCACAGGGAACACACATCAGGTGGGCAGCACACATCAGCTGCAGCGTCTTCCCACTCCAAGGAGGGTGCACAGGAAATCACTTTCCTTTCTCACCAGGCTTCCCAGTGCAGTAGCAAAGACAACATGGCTCACAATCTTGAGGCTGACTGCTCGGGTAGTGGACTTGAACAAGACTGGTCACAGAGGCACTTGGTATCTGGGCAGTGGATGAAAAGGTGATGGCTGCATGCAGATATTCTGCCTCTTCAGATGGTCCCTACAGCAGAGAGCATTACACAGAGTATGGTTACTTTGCATCCTACACTTAAAGAACCCATTTGATTTCTTCACAGAGAATGAGAATCAGGGTTCTGAATGTGATGTAAGAATTTCTGAAATGCCAGGTTTCCAGTGAATCAGAATTTTAAAAAAGGCTTTCTGGTTGTGTCTGGAAATCTAAAAATCTGCATTTCTAATGTATGCAGCATGCTTTATTAACACTGTGACTATCTGCTGTATTTTAGCCTGTTTCCAAAATCAGCATCCTAATTCTAAATATTAAACTAAGTCTTGCTGAAATAAAATAACCCAATGATGTCATACGTTCACGTTATATAAGTATTGACTTTAGTCTGCCATATTTGTAGAACAGTGACAATTTATTGTTTTATAATCCTGATTTTAAAAAATCCAAGAAAAATAATTTCCAAAAATCAGAAGAAATTAGCCAAGAAAGAAACATCAATCCAGTGTTCTAAACTCTGTGATTTCAGTCCCTAGGAATTTTACTTGACACCAGGGCTCTACAGATAAGAATGTGAATTATGAATCTCTAGAGGAGAATAAAATATTTCTACTGAATTGTGTATTCAGCACTTTCATCCTCTTCAACATAGCCTTATTTGGCTGATAACTTCAGGCTAAGCCACAGAAGAAATCATGGTTTACTAATTAGATTTCTCTTTAAGAAAAATGCTTTTAGATATTACATTTTGTGGAGAGAAATGGCCGAGAAAAATAGGTGAACCTGAGAGTATTTCAAAGTATATCGTTAGACAGCTACAAACCAAGCACAATTTTGACAAGACAGATGCTTTTCAATAAAAGCTAACTATGCCCACTGCCTTCTACCTTTGTTTCTCCAAAAGCCTAAAATCTGGGTTTGGCAGAGCAATAAGCAGCTATGAAGCAGAGACAGCCAGGTGCTGTATCCTACCTGAGATATATAGGTTTTTGTGTCCAGTCTGGATGGAATACATTAGTCATTATATGATTATCATGTCTATGATGGATAGAGACACCTCGAAAACAATATAAATGTACAGAAAATCCCTTCTACTCTTCATTCCACCCCCCACCCCCACCCCAGTCTCTTCTATACAGGTTCTTACACTGCTGATTCACACAGAACCTGCCCGTGTCAGATTCACAATGGAAAGCCTAAGTGATTGCTGGTCAACTGGAGCGGTCCAAAACGTGGCAAAGCCGGATATTTGGGGGGGGGATGGGTATGAAAAAAGGCAGAACTGGTGGATATTTGATACTGAGCAGACTGAGAGAGAAGAAATCTGAAATGGAGAAAAATCAAATATGTGATGGCCAGGAGAGGCCATTTTGTTAAGAACAGAGGAAAATAAGTAGAGTCTAGTACAGGCATTGTAAAGCAGGACTTGGCTCTTTCACATAATTAACTTTCATTGTTTAGAGTGTAGCAAATACATAAGCTCCCAACTCAGCAAAAAATATGAAGTTCTGCTTTTTATGTCAGCTGCTGTTTTCAAAGTTGTCTGTTATTTTTGAAAGTATCTAGGCACTTTTTCTAAGAACCAAATGACAATTTAGGTACTTTATGGAATACTGGAAACTCAGGAAAACAAGGCAGAAACAGATAGATAATACATTTTTCTGAATGTTAATTTATTTTTGATTTTTCAGATGCTTTGAATTTCACAGATTTTTTCCTTTTATCATTAGAGAAAAAGATCTAACAATTTTTTGCTCAACAAAACCAAGAAGAACTCCATATTGACAAGACAAAAATTGAATGCAGAAGAATTTTCACTGCTCTTTCACTGACATAAAGTAAAATTTACAGGATTTCTTACTTGAAAAGAATCTTCAGTACAATGACTGGGAAAATTCCTTTCCCTTAGAGAAAGATATACTCTTAAGAATGAAAAGAAATGTTCACAAATTCCTCTCAACAGACATTACAGACTTAGATCACTTACAATCTCACTCAAACTATCTGTACTTATCATCTTATGTTATGTTCCAGGGAACAGTGTAAATCATTCTTATCAGTCGAAAACACAAGGCCTGCTGGTTACATTCCAAAAACAAAACCATGCTTTTCTGACAGGTTATAGCCCATGTGCTGTTCCTGGCTTGATGACTAAAAATGTTTATTTGCTTGCAAACCACCACATTTTGAGTAACACCTGGAAAAATATGCCAAAAGAGGGTGGTTAGGACAGATACATCCTGGTAAAGATGGATGCTTGCCTGTCTTTCTCACCTTTCCCTCCTCAGCTCATCCTCTCCCCAGACCTGCAGTCTTCTTTCTCTTATATTACCCATAAAATACATAATAGTAGTTGGTTCCCCACTTTTATGACTCAGAATGCAAAAGGACTGGCAAGTGGAAGGAGGGGAACGACAAAACAAATGCAGGACCACCACCACACCTTTGCCTTCCCCAGCTCCACTGCTGCCTCCACTCCACCTGAAGTACTGTGTTCTCCCCTGGGGCTCCCAACATAAGGATGTGGACATGCTGGAGTCCAGAGGAGGCCACCAAGATGATCAGAGGGTTAGAACACCTCTCCTACAAATACAGGCTGAGAGAGTTGGGGTTGTTCAGCCCGGAAAAGAGAAGGCTTCCAGCACCCAAAAACAACCTTCCAGTGCCCACAAGAAACTTGAAGAGGAAAATTTTTCTAGGGCATGTGGTGTCAGGCCAAAGGGGGGTGCTTCAAACAAAGACAGTAGGTGTGGATTAGGTATGAGGAAGAAATTCTTTGCTGTGAGAGTGGTGAGACACTGGACCAGCTTGCCCAGCAAAGTTGTGAATGCCCCATTCCTTGAAGTGTTCAAGGCCAGGCTGGATGGGGCTCTGAGCAACCTGGTCCAGTGGAAGGTGCCCCTGCACACAGCAGGGGGGTTGGAACTGGATGATCTTTAAGGTCCCTTCCATCCCAAACCATTCTATGATTCTGTGATTCTAGTCAGCAATACAGAAAAGGGAAAAGGCTTGCCAACAAATGACTCCCTTTACACATCCACTTTCAAGTCTTCCAGTCCCAGACTAAAAGGCCAGAAGAGAAAGACAAGGCTGCATATTGGGGGAAGAAGAAAAGACATTAAGTTTAATGTTCTGAAGCCCTGGGAATGTGGTTACTGCTGCTGCTGCCCTGCTGTGTTTGCCTTTTGAGTCCTTTATACATCTTTAGTGAAATATACGAATCGCCACACTACAGCCTTGGTAACCACATACTGAAGAAATAGAAAATATTATTTCTAGAAGGAACTACATTGCATCTACCAGTGATTGACCTCCACGTAATAAATGAGGAAAGATAACTGGGATTTAAAACAGGAAAAAAATTAAGTGATAGGAAATTCCTAGGGGAAGCACAGAATCCATTAATTTTTTTAATATTCTTTAAGCTATATAATACACTTAAACAAGGAGAAATATTGTCAGAAGTACTCGCATTTTTCCTATGTCCACTTACAGATTTCACTTCAATCCCACAGCACACCTAATTAAGCCCTTAGCAGCATAAATCATTATAAAAAAAAAGTTAAAATTAAATTTTTATTTCTGATTATTTGATGAAACAAACCATTAAAAATTCATCACTTGTTCATACATAAAATGTGCAGCTGACAAATGAGATGCTTACCATATGTCAAACTATCTTTGTAGGAATTAAGGAAATCTAAAATTGGCAACATGGGACACTTTTTGGATAACTGTGATAGACAAGAGAACTGGACATTCCTATTCTTTGCAGGAATCACCATTTTCAAATGTAGACTCACAGATTCTTGCTATCACCATTTCATTACAAATGTAAGCATTGTAAAACTCACAGATACCAAGATTATATGTGATTTATATGGCTTTAATATGGGACGAAATAATATTTTTTCCTGTGCTGGAAAAACAGTTGGAAAATAATATGCTTACATAATGTTTAGTCAAAGGACATGTAGGCAACATGAGGGAAAAGTCAAAATTTGTCTCCATCTCTGCTATGTTTTGGAAAAATACTTGCATTTGATTGTGTGTTTTATATATGTGGTGTTAGATAATAATTTATAAAAATTGCATCCACTTTCATAACCAGACACTTTTATTATCTCAGTACTTGTTATGATTATCTGTACTCATTATGATCTTACTTATTCTTCGTCTATGGATGTAAACAGCAAACCGTGCTCTGAATCTGCCTTGCAGACCAGTGAATCCTGGTTGTGACATGAGCCAATGGTTGCATGACAGATATGTGTTGATTTCTTATTCATTAAAGACCCAATTTAACCGAGAGTGGAAAGCAAAAATCCTTTCGCCCAAACCATCTTCTTTTTGGTCTGAACCATTAGAGAAAGAGAAATTCATGCATTTCAAACCTGCTCAGGTTCCAAACAAACCCAAATGCTATTTTTGTATTCTACTGACTGCAAAAATAAGGTAAAGAACCCCAAATATACTAAACAAGAATCTCTAACGTGTAAAAGCAATAAAAGCTGTAATAAAATTATGACCATTTAGCCATGCCTTGAAGAGACAGAAGGCACCATGAGCTTGCTTTTAGAAAAGTGACTTGCACAGCTGGAGAATTATGTGAGCTGATTTTTCTGATTTAATTTTAAATGTGTATTTTACAGGCATTTAAATATGAGTGGCCTCCATATGTCTTCTTTGCAATCAATGCAGAGAAAGGGCACTTTCAGGATGTAATTCATCAGTCCTGTTTCCAGCATCTAGTCTAAAATGAGATCAATTGCAAGCACTTATGTCTCTCTATAGGCAGTAAGGGAGTCTAGGTGAGTAAAAAAGTCTAGATGAACTGTTAGAAATGTCTACACGTGGTAAGATGGATCCCATCCTTAGATGCAAAATAGTCTGGTTTCAGATGAGTCAAATTATAAGCCAGAGGGAACATAGTAGAACCCTTGTGTACTCCTCTAGACAAATGTCTAATGATCCTGAATTGTGTGAGAAAAAGAACTCTCAAATCAAAACATGATTTCACAGGAAGAGCGAAATGGAAATAATGAGACAGGTGAGTGGCTTGCAAGGCCATGAACTCGTATATTTTAACTAAATAGTCTGAGTCACACACTGAGAGATGCCAAAGTAAGTAGTGAGGTGCTTAACTCAGCACTTAACTGTGTGCTTGGTGAGACTCCTGAAACTCCTGATACAGCCCTGATAGAAAAAAGAGAGCTCCACATACACCACCCCATAAAAGAAATTACTTTCAGTGACAGCAACAGGAGTGTTATTAAGAAATAACGCATTAATGGCTAAGTCATTTTCCAAATCTGTCAACATATGAATGTAGACTCAAGCTTCCTGCCCAAGCTGAAAAATTCCTGCCTTCTGAAATACAAATCTCAGACAAAGAGATAAGAAAAGTATGCAGACTATGAGTCACCTTGTAATGAGTAGCATTCTCACCTAGCTGGATTTAATTCCTATCATGATACAAGGGAATTTATGGCTATAATCAATCTGATGGCTCACAAGTATCAGTGATCTCTTTACCAAAACCAAAAGACTGTTTCCCAGATAGCAACTGCCTATCACCATTAAAGGGAGAGAGAGGGAAAAAGAAAAAACTCATACTACGTAATTCTTTATCCTTAGCAGATGTTTACACCATATTTATCAAGTCTTTGCTTGCAAGAAAAATAGGTAATAATGACACACATTATTTTCTGAAACAGTTCTTCAAACTCACCAGGAAAGTGTCAAAATTAAAGCAGTAGTCAGAATGTCAGCTCTCAAGAGAGGAAAACAAATAAACAAGCAAGCGTATTTAAAGAGACATTTCAGAGCCTAAAGTTCTCTTAAGGGAAGAAAATATTTCCCTACTCTCCCTGCACTCCAAAAGGTTTGGATGAGACCAGTTAGTTGTGTATAACTGCACTAAGAAAACCTTGAATCAATATTTAATATTACAACTCTAATTGAAAACCAACACCATAATAATAAGTGAGCATCAGCAGTTCGAACTGCACAGAAAGCAAGTTCTGCAGCCAGGATGAAAGCTCCTCTACAGGAATTCCCAAGGGAAATCACAGAGGAAGTGTTTACCTCATTTAGAAAAGGGCACAAACGGTGAATCTTTCCTTACTCTCAAGGGACTCCATGGAAAACAATATATCTGACTAAAGAGAATGAGATTTGCATGATGTATTTGGACCCACATTAACTCCTCTCACAGTGTGGTGTGTCAGCACCTTGTCGGATTCTAAAGGAGCCACATATTGCATACAGAAACCAAGTTTTGTAACAACACAGCTTAGGAGAAAAACTGTAACGGAAAAATTTATTCTCTGCTACAGTAAAAATGAGTATGAAGTAACAAACAGGGCAATGATTTACATCATCCTTTATTCTTTTCATCAGCTGAAGTATAAAACTGACTCCCCATTAACCTCTCACTTCCTCAGCAGTTCAATGACTTTCTAAGTATAGAAATGCCCTTTCATTTTTTAAGAATGTCAGTATGAAAGCATATGGGTCGCAGTTTCATCCAAAATTATGGCAGTTCACCTCTCCAAAAGTTCCAGCAATTAGACTGATAACGAGAGCCTCCAAGTACCACTCAGGCAAGGAGTGACTTCTAAATTACAACATGCAAGTGCTCAAAGCGGTCCAGTTTATGCTCGCTCCAAATAAGGCACCCAACGAACAGTTTCTGAGAGGATAAAAAGGCACAATTGTTGCAGCTGCAATCGCTTTGTCGGCCAGGCTGACCTATTCATATTTTACTGAAGTCAGCACCTAAATAACTGTTTTTCAGACCGACAGAAACTCCTGACTGTCCAAAGACTTCAATCCCCTCAAAAGAACGCCGCTATGCGCTCCTGCGTCCGATGATGTGCAAGCCCTGCCCAGCCAAGTCCCGCGGCGCCTCTCCCTCGGCTCCCCGCGGCAGCAGGGCTGGGGGCAGGAGGGACGCGGGGAGCCGAGCGCTGGCCCGGGTGGGAGCTGCGGCTCAGGGCAGCCCCGAGGGACGCGGCCTCGGCCGTCCGGGGCTATTCACCGCCCGCCGCTCCGCTGGGCTCCGCGGAGCCTGCCTCCGCCTTGCTGCCGGCCCCCGGCGGCTCCTTGTCCCCGCGGCCCTCGGATTTCTTGTTGAAGCAGATTTTGAACACCCCCAGGACGGTCATGACCAGGATGACCAGCACCACCACCGCGACCGTCACCAGGATGAAAACGTAGTTGGAAGACGAGGAGGAGGAGGAGGAAGGCGGTGGAGCAGCCGTCTTCTCTCCGCCGGCGGCCGCCGCGGTGGTGGCGGGCGGCTCCGCGGAACCGCCGGGTGTCGGGATGGAAGGAGGCGGCCCCTCCGCCCTGCCACCCGACGGCTCCGCGGTGTCGCCTGCAGCGGTGGGCGCCGACCCCGTGCCCGGGCAGGGAGTCCCGTCCGGGCCGCCCGGGGTGCAGGCACAGGCGAAGCCGCCGGCGGCATCGCGGCACCCGGCGGCCTCGGCGCACTGCCCGCTGTCGGGGCTCCTGCGGCCGAAGGGGCAGGGGCCGGGGGGGTTCTCTNCAGGGGCAGAGGGGCTTCTCTGCCGCCTTCCAGGCGAAGCCGCCCGGGTCGGGCTGGCAGGTGAGCCGCACCTCCCCGCCGGGACACACCACCGTCAGCACGGTGCCCGGCGGGCTGAAGCCCGGGCCGGCGCTGCGCTCCTCGAAGGGCAGGCGGTAGTCGAGATCGAGGGCGCCCGCGGGACTGAGGTCGGGGCAGGCACCCTCGTACTGATATTTGCAGAGGTAGCCCGGGCTTTTCAGCTGGCAGACCCGCTCCTTCCAGCCCCAGCTGGGGCCGTCCCCGAG